>APFE031729510.1:0-21640 GCA_000404065.3 Pinus taeda | reverse complement strand
CTCTGGGATTCGCTCCCACACCGGGAGCTTCTGAAAATGTCGCTCTCGCTCCCGTTTTCGCTCTCGCTCCTCGCTTTCGCTCCCGCTCCCAAGTAACATTGGAACCAACAATGTGTTTTTCCTTGCAGAGCAAATCTTTAATTGGGATGCAGATATTTTGCAGCATTTGTTGGGAGAATAGCATTAGTGGGAGAGAAGGAGACATACTAAGGGAATTTCTTCCTTAGAGAATTCCCAACCAGGGAATTCGAATTCTCAATTGCTGAGTCACAGCAAGGGGCAACAAATCTGCTAACTCCAGTAGGGAGTTCGTAGGCTAGCCCAACAACAACGTAGAGGAGAGAGGAGGCAATTCGACATTTTTGCAGAGATGGCCATGGATGGGCAGAATCCATGGAAGAGCAGCAAATTAGGTCCAGTTGCTACATATTTCTCACATGGATTAGTATCCTTGCTACAGGAGCCTAACAAAATCAGTAGCAGGACAATCACAATGTCAATAGACGCAACTAATCTTTCAAATGACAATTTCATAACTAGTTGCAGTCAGTTTCTGGAGGATAGTTGTAGATCTAGTTTAGTGACAGAGGCAGTGTGAATTGCCCAATTGCAGTATGCAGGTGCAGTTCCATCGAGGAGATTCCTGGTGCAGAGCTTCGCAGTCCAGTTTCCAGTGTAGAAGGACTATGTGAGTTGCCAAGAGGGAGTAGAGAGATTTCCCATAAGGATATCGAGACTCAGAGGGAGTCTAGTTTCAAAGGGAGCAACCGTAAGGAGGCTAGTCCTTCTGGATTTGGGGAGATTTGAATCATTATTGCAGTAGTGCAGAAGCATCAGCAGAGCAGTAGCAGCCGTAGTATGAGTATATCATATTTCATCATGTTAGCAGCCATACCTCCAGGGGTGAGGTGGGGCGATCTGGAGTTGTAGCCCCAGAGAGCTATAAGTTGGGCAGGATCCTTGAGGAGTCCACCTCTCAGATCAATAACTTGCTACATGAGCCCAAATCAGTAGTATCAGGATGGACCAGTGTAAGTTGGTGCAAAGGAGTGTCAGAGTGATAGTTGTAGTGGCTAGTAGTGCCAGAGACTGAGTAGCGCAAAGCAAAGTTGGCAACAGTGGCTAGTAGTGCCAGACACTGAGAAGAGCAGAGAAAAGTTGGCAAGAGTGCAGTTGGCATAGAGCAGAGGTCAGCAGTAGCGCATAAGCTTCAGAGGGTCAATGTCGAGACTAGCAGCAGTCAGACTTCAACAACGAGATGCATCATACTAAACACCAATGTAGTAATTTTGGGTGCTTTTCCGTTGCTGGTGTAGTAGCAACAACAATTGGAGAAGGTTGCAGTGCCACCAACATGGATGCAATCCTCAGAGGGAGTTGCAGTACGGATGCAGTGTTGACAGTGGCAGGGTCAATAGCAGTACAGATGCTATTGATTTGTGCAGTAGCTGGTGGACAGGATGTCAGACATCAGAAATGCAGAAGGAGATGTTACAGAACAAAGTAATGGTTCAGTATGTTGCATTCTTAGAAAACATTCCTCGCTAAGAGGGGGTGCTGATTTCTGGTAGCATCGGATTTTCTCTAAGTCTCAAATTTTGCAGGGAGGCTTAAACACATGCATTCTCCAATACCCAGAAATCGTTTTGGGAAATCCCCCCCAGAGACAGTTTTATTAAAATAGTTAATTATTTTGAATGGGAACCTAAGTCTAAACTTAGGAAATTAAAATAATTAATAGGTATTAATCTAAACTGTGGGTGAAACTTCTAGAAGAAAGCGGAGATCAAGTCAATAGGATCCTAGCCATTGATTAAGATCTAATCTGGTCCATTGATTAATCAACGAGGGGATTTTAAGCGAAGGCTTGATGGCCACTTGGAGAACACACAGAGAGAGTTGATAAGTCTGATCGAATTGTTGAAGCTAGAGCAGCGCAATGATTTCGTAGTGATCACGTAGAGAGGGGCAAAGAGAGTTTTAGCTGGAGTATCTTCTTTGGAGCCAAGAATACTCAGTTGAGGGGCAGAGACACACAAAGGAGGCAACGCAGTGCCCAGAGAGGGTGACACAGAGCCAGGAAGGGCTCACGTAGAGCAGCCTAGAGCCTTCACGTAGAAGTCAGAGATTTACTGGGGGTTTGACGTTCTGAGCTAGGAGGGCTAGAGTCAACTCCTAAGAGTAAATCGATCTAGCAAAGAGGTGATGCAGGGCCTTAGAGGCTGTGATGCAGGGCCATGCAGTGACTGCGTAGGGGCAACACAGAAGTAGCTAGGGACTCATTGGTTCAGTTGTCGGATTAGTCGGGACTTGCAGTGTAGAGTGAGGTAATCTCACTAATTTCTTCTTTCGAGTGATATTATTTGTACTGGATTTCCAGCAAGGCATCCAAAGGTTGTATTCATAAATAAATTTTGCTTAATAATAAAAACCCTTAGATCTATTGCACCGTTTTTCCCGCATTGGGTTTTTTCAGGGACATTTGTCCAAAAACAACTGTGTTGTTTGTGTTGTATCTTTCTCTTGTTCAGTTTCTTGTTTTGACATATTATTTTAAATGGTGTAGGTTGTAGTGTATGTATTTCAATGTTTGCCATAGAAAACTGCAAATAACTTGTTCATGTAAATTATCAAGTAGGAGAAATATCATCAGTTGCTGCATTAGGGATTCCAGATTGAGGATTTTGACATCCACACGTGAGAGAAGGATGAGTTTTACTGGTAGCTTGACTAGCCGCGCATATGAGTTTTGAATGGTTTGACTATAGACATTGACCACAGGAAATTTGACCAGGTCTGACTGGTATTTTGGCGTAGATATTTGGCATGGATTTCTAGAAAAATTTCTGACTTTTCGAAACACAATTTGTCTCCAAGGAAAGATTGTTGGGTTTTCTCCCAAGGTTGGGTTTCCTAGGTGAAAATTTGTGTCTATTGTGCATGGTTGTCTTTCTATGATCTTTATTATTTTCATTGCAGTCACTGTTGATATTTCCTAAGTATAATTATTTAATGATAGCAATGGCATAAAAATTATTGTTTGAAAATCATTAGGAAGTAATTATCAGGAAAAAAGTTGTATTCCACTGTACTTGCCATATAATTTCAACATCCCCATGGCATTGGTGCTGGTGTAGTGGACTATGCCATAGCTAGTCATGGTCTTCTCACCCACACACATGATCCATCTTCATCCACTCGCCTTCACAAAGCATACCATAAATTCTTCTGCTGCAAAAAGTGAACATTTCTCTCTTGGAGGAGATGGGAACTTTGTGAGCCCTTATCCATTCTCCGAAACCTTTTGGTGTGCCCATTTTCCTCGACACCACTCCATCTCGCTTGATATTGACCCACAATCCATTTTCTGCCACACAACCTCCTTTTAAACATTCTTGGGCAATCACCCACCCATATCTCTTCTCCTCCCTCCTTATGCCACCTTTTCTCTGAGCGGGACATTAGGAGAGTAGTTAGAGCCATGAGTATCAACAGAGCAACAGATGAGGAAAGCCATTAGGAAAAATTCTTCAAACATGGCATCCAATCTCTTGTGTCCTATATTTCTGATTTATTTAACCATGTTGTATGTTTAGACTTCCCCTCCTCCTGCACAAGACACATGATTCATCCAATCCACAAATCGTGGAGTAACTTTGATTGGAACAACCATCTATTATCATCATGGGTTTTACATTCTCCAAGATTTATGTCGTAGTCATACACCAGTGGTCTTCTGAGGAGCTAGAGGGCCGAAACCTTAGGGCTAGAGGACAAGTAGGTTTCCACCCAAACTACTAGACGATTGATCACATATTCACAATCTGAGCCATTATTGCGGAGGCTCATCATCACTCATCAAAGGTCTACAATTGCTTTGTAGACTTCCAAAAAGCATTTGACATAGTTTCAAGGGAGGCGTTATTCTAGAGACTCTGTGACATTGGAATATTTGAGACCCTCCTAACAACTATCATGAGATTGTACAAGTTAGTTTTGGGATGACTCAGGATATTACACAACATTTCCTACTTCATATGGAGTACCATCGGGGTAAAACAAGGGTGCCCCCTCTTGCCAACCCTCTTCAGGATCTATATTGATGAGCTATAGTCCTACCTCCATGAACATATCTTGAAAGGGGTTGGTTGTCTTCTACATGAAGTGTAGGTTTCTCTTATCATATTCGTCGACGACTTGGACTTTTTGGCCTGCATTCTCGAGGACTTGTAGAGATAGCACTAGCTAGCTTTTGTGACCTTTGACAACAAATGGTCAACCTGGGTAAGACCAATGTTTTTAAAACCGGAACCGGTGACCGGACCAGTCCACCTAATGAACTGGTTTACTGACCGGAACCGGTCTAACCGAGACTGGTTTGGTCTAAATGAACCGGTTTTAGAAAAATACATTAAATAATTATTTTTTAATGACAAAAACTATTTTTAAGATTTAAAACCATGATTCCAAGCCAATAGAGACAAAATATGCAAAGGTTGCTCATTTATATACCATGTAAAGGTGAATATATCAAAATGGCACCGAGTGCAATACATATCATCGACAAAATACATAAGTAATGAGTCTCTAAATGGCCTCTAGAGTGCAAAAACAAAGCCTACAAACTATGGGGCTAGTGGCCTACTACAAGACTCCAGTCTACATATATGATAATACTATAATAGTGATCAACATTATCACTTGAAACTTCTCATGAGTCATCATGATCAAACTCAGTTGGTTGAGTCTCGACTCCCCAACTTTGCAGCCACAAACTTCTCTATTGGTTCAGTGACTTGAGTCTCAAACTTCTGAAGGTATTCTACCCCAATATGCCCTATTATTTCATTTGGTGCTCCACATGGCTTTACATAGCCTCCTATCCCAACCAAGTGTTGCTTGAACCTATTAATACCCCCTCCTTGAATGGATTTTTGGCAATATTTGCAGATCATTTTTCCATCAATCATATCATAATGAGCCCATGCAGTATCTCTAGCTTTTGGAGGCATGATGACTACCTGGAAATGCCAACTCCATTGACAGCGACACACTATCTTCAAAATAGCTCCAACTCCAACTCCAAGATGACTACTTGAGCAAAAACTCAACACTCTCCAAGCTCACAAACAAACTCACAAACACTCCAAATCAGTTGTGTGAGACAAATGAGAGTGAGAGGGGCCTCTTAAAGGCTTTGAGAGGGTGTTTTTGGAGGGAAAACACCCTTAGTTTCCCCCCAAAACCCCTAAAACATAGTCAGAATTCCGCTTTTTTAACTTTACGGTGGGCGTGCCTCTAACCGGCCGGTTAGCACTGGTTAGGGCAAAACAAAGGAGAAATGGGCTAATGAACCAGGTTTTTTGGCCAGTTTCGACCAGTGGGCTTGCTAACCAACCGATTAGACTGGTAACTGGTTAGCAAGATTGGTTTTTAAAACTATGGGTAAGACCAAGGTCTTGATCTTCAATTCATATGATTGATGTGTTCATAGGGACTTTAAAGGATAACATCCAACAAGGACTTTATAGACTTACATTTCTATTATTGGGGGGCGAAGAATGAGATCACTGCCACTTACACTTGGGAGTGCAGTTCATGGGACATCGTTTTGGTATGTTGTAGACCTTTCTCCTCAACTCAATAAAGGGTATAGTTCCCTGGCCCTCATTGAGAGACAATGCTTCTAGATTTAGTTTCAAGACATCTCGTTGAAACTCTACCTCATGGAGGAAATTATCAGACCTGCAATTCTCTACAGCTTCGAGATCCAAGGGTTGAGCCTATCATAGATAGATTAGGCTAGGATGGAGGGAGAAGCCTGCTTCTCAGGCCCATCTATTGAATGTAGCAAGCAAGGTCTTTTGGCTTGTGCCTTAGCTAGTGAAGACATTAAATTGTCCTCGGGCATTAAACTTCAATTAAGATGAGTTATTTCCAGTTTATTGGAATAATAATCATGTTAGCATGCGTAGAGTTGGAGCTTCAGTTAAGTGAAAGTCTTCATTAGTTTAACTATAGAATGAGGTTGCATTTAGCAGTTCAGCTAGAGCAAGTTAATCTTCAGCCTTGAATGAAGGAAGAGCGAGTTTGATCTCTAATGTTGATTGGAGAGAGCATGAGTTAACAACTCCAGTGATGATTGGAAGGAGAGCGAGTAACACTCTTAGTTAACTCGCTATCAGAGATTGAGTTCTAAATTAAGTTGGGCCTCGTTGCATGGGTCAAAGTTCAACCATAAAGAGAGGACAAATGTAAAATTAAAATATAGGTTTTGTGCACAAAGGTTTGTGTGACAAGACAACTCACAAGTTTGTGAGAGGAGGCTTGATTGTGGAGAGCACAAGAATTGTGTCCTAATGAATAGGAGATCACAAGCACACAAGTATTTAGGAGATTGTGCACAAAGGTTGTGTCCTAAGGAGTAGGAAGTCACAAGTGTGCATGATCAACAAGAAGAGAGCAAGTCAAGGAGGCAACATAGGAAGAATTGTGTGCAGGAATTGAGATCAAGTAGTGATCAAGGCAGGCCAAGATCAATTGTATCAGCTAATATTTTAGAGAGAAGCAAAAAACTTTCTCAAAGAGATAGATTACCTTGTAATAGATCCAAGTGCTCAAGAAAAAATAATAAAATAGGCACATCAAGCAAGCAAGTTTTCCTTGTTCGGTTTCCTGAGAAAAGTGTGTCAATTGTGTGATGTATTTTTATCTCTATTTTTCTATTCTACTTCTTATGAATTGTTAAGAAACTTTATATCTTGGTGAAAGTAAACTAGTTTCTGTTTTCAGTTATTCATCTAAGTAGTTACAAAGTTGCATGGAAATTTAACATGGTGTCAGAGCAGATTCTTTGAATCAATCCTGGAATCACAGGAAGTCAGGTTCATACTGGATCGCTAAAGGCAGGTTGGCTTGGATCACACCAACGAAATTTTTTTATGGCCGAGAGGAATTTCTTTTACATGTGAAATTTTATATAGTTGAAAAAAATCCGATTAAAAAAAATTAAAAGAAGCAAGAAAAAAAACAACAGGGAGCTTTTTTTTTTAAATAAAAAAGTTGGATGGCCGATCAGCATAGCCGTCAGCAGCAATGGCGGGGGAAGCCACTGCTACAGCCAAGCCGCAGACTAGCCGACCAAAGAAAAATCAGTCGACATGGGTAGAGATCAAGTTAGGTCGAAGGAAACAACATGTTTGAGCAGGGCCAAGGGGACGAAACAGGTTGGGGCCAACAAAGAGACCAACCGGCTAGCAGTTCAACTGTGCAGTCGAGCATGATCAATGGAGAAAAAGATTCAGTCAAGTAGACTTGTGTGCAGGGAGTTGGGCAGATTGCAATTGGTGGTCAAGGTCGGTGCTGGACCAGTAGAGAGGCGGCGGGAGTAGTGCGCATGCTAGCCACCAAGAAGACAAGTCACAGATGTTGGAATTTCTAAGTGTAACCCGTTAGAAATTCTTCCTATACTATCTGGTTTATTTCACCTACTTGTTTAATTGCTTAACAAGTTATTTACCATGTAAATACTGAAAATAAACACAAGTACAATATCAACATCTATAGATCATAAACTGAAAGAAAACAAGCACACAAGTGACACTATTATTTTGGACCAATGTCGCAGGAAAAACCCAATGCGGGAAAACCGGTGGAGCTATTCAGAGGGTTATATTATTATGCAGTCTATCTGAGTACAACTGGTGCCTAAACCGGCTCACCCGACAGAGAAAAATACATGGCAACAATACCTCTATATCCAGAAACAGGTATTCAGAAAACATATCGCATGAAACCCTCTCCGGCACAACTGAAGCTCAACACTGGCCCTTCTGGCCTCTGCTTCAGCCTCTTTTTGACCTGCATCAGCCCTAGGACTCCCTGTGTCAGCCCTCTGAGGCACTGTGTAGCCTCTGGGAACCTTTGCGTCACTCCCTCTGCCCTTTGTGTGGATGAGGCAGTTTCTCTGGGCTTTGCGCTGCCTCTGCTGGGATCTGCGTAGCTTGGACTGATTGCTGCTTTGGCTCTTTCCGCTTCTGTGCTGGTCTCCCTGTATTGTCCCCGTCTCTCTGCCTCGTACTCACTGCCCATTACTGTTGATCACTGATTCAACTTTGCTTAGCAACCCAGCTCTAACAAAATGAATGACTGATCACTTTGGTGTGTTTTCCAACTGACCCTCAAGCCTCTTCTTATACCTTTCTCATTGGTCCGTCAACGACCGAGATTAAATCTCTAATCAATTGCTAAGATTAGATTTGGCTTGATCCATGACTTTTGGAACCTTCTAACCTGATTTTATATTAATACCCATTAATATTTTATTTTTTCTAAGTTTAGACTTAGGAACTCCATTAAAAATATTAATTATTTTAATATCTCCCAAACCGGTTAAAAATTGCCCACACCATTTATGGGTCTTAGAGATCTCATGTGCTTTAGCCTCTACGCCAATTTTCATGGCTATAGCACACCTGATGCTACCTCAAATCAACACTCCCTCTTAGCGAGGATTGTGCTCTAGTAATACTCCTTACTGAGCATCACACTGATTATCCAACACCGGTACTTGTGATGATGCTAGGCCTCCCTGCCCAACATCCTTTGCACTACTGCATCCATACGACATCTCCCTCTGCATCCATGCTGCTGCTGGTCCATCCTCCCAGCACTACATCCGCATTGCATCCTGTTGATTTGGGGTAGCATCGGATGTGCTCTAGGCACGAAATTTGGTGGAGAGGTTAGGGCACATGAGATCTCCAATACCCAGAAAGGGTTTGGGCAGATTCTAAACAGTTTGGGAGATATTAAAATAATTAATATTTTAATGGAGTCCCTAAGTCTAATCTTTGGGAAATTAAAATATTAATGTGAATTAATATAAAATTGTGTTAGAATGGTGCAAAAGACATGGATCAAGCCAGATCTAATCTTAGCCATCGATTAGGGACTTAATCTCGACTGTTGATATGTCAACGAGAAAAGTGTAAGAGTAGGCTTGAGGGTCACTTGGAGAATACACCAAATGATCAGTCATTTTATTCTCTAGAGCGGGGTTTGATAGAATCAGTGGTCGGAGTTGCAGCTGAGGGGAAGTGAGTACAGAGAGACAGAGAGGCAGAGATAGTGCCAGGAGATTAGCGCAGGAGCCAGAGAGAGTGACGTAGTAGCAGCCAAGGTTCATGCAGGGCCACACAAAGGCAGCCAGGAGTTGCGCAGTGTTTTAGAGAGGCTGGAATAGCTGATGCAGAGGGCCAGAAGGTTGACATAGGCCTATTCAGGATGGCGCAGGGCCAATGCTAGGCAGAGAGAGGCTGACACAGTCCAGAGAGGCAGACATTGGGGCTTTTGGGGTAGATTGGACCTGAGGAGCTGCCAGAGGGTTTATCCAGGGTTTCAGCCGAGACATCTATCTCAGACTGAGAGGTACTACTTCAAAGGGCATTCTCTGTTGGGTAAGCCGGATTTGGCACCCAGATTGTACTCTAAAACTGCTTAATAAGAAAACCCTCAGATAGTTGCACCGTTTTTCCCGCATTGGGCTTTTCCGGGAACATTGGTCCAAAAATAACGGTGTCATTTTGTGTGCTTGTTTCTGTTTCCTTCAGTTGATGATCTGTAATATGTTGAGCATGCACTAGTGTTTATTTTCAGTATTTAGTATTTACATTGTAAATAACTTGTTAAGTAACGGAACAAGTAGGTAGGAATAAATCAGTAAAGTGCATGGAGGGTTTCTAACTAGTAGATTTAGAAACTTCAACATGGTATCAGAGCGTGGTTGCGGATCACAAGAGAATTGAGGACATCAGCCGAGCGGAGCAATAGCAGCAAAAAAAAATTATCCCAAGTGACAGAAGTTGTTCCTAGCAGAGCAACAACAAGGGAAGGGTGACGCAATGCCTGAATCATCGAGGGTGAGCCAGGAAGAGGCAACACAGAGGCTAAGGGAGGCAAAGGGAGGCTCACACAGAGCCATGCAGAAGCTAGGAGGGCTGACGCAATTGGCTGAGGAGGCCGAGTTGCTGGTGTTGGGATCGCGCAGAGCCTAGGAGCTCTCACCTTTAGGTTACTGGGGTTTAGGAGGCTGTGGGAAAGTTGCAGAGTGGAGCTGGTGGGGTACTGTAGTCGCAACAATACCTAATAGGGCAAGGCCAATGAGGAGGGTGTTGTTACCGAGGGTTTAGCCGAGAAATTTGTATCAGTGATGCAGTTGCACAAACGATCAGAGTAGGGGGCATCTCGACATCGACAGAAGGATTTCCAAGAGGGAAATCAAGACTCAGAAGGAGTCACATCGAGAACTTCCAGGAGGGAAGTCGAAGAGCAGCATGGCACTACACAGAGTAAGAGACCAAGACAGACTGGATGGAGCCTCAAACTTCGTAGTCTGGAAGGCTAGAATTTTATCTGTACTTGACAGAAATCGTGTCAAGCACTTTGACTTGAGGACGATAGCGATCCCCATTGACCCAGCTGATAATGACAAGTACGAGGACGCAATGGTGAGGGCCAAGAGCATCATCCTTGATGGGGTCAAGGACCATGTAGTACCACACATTGCCGAGAAGGAAACGACAAATGAGATGTGGGAGGCCCTAAAGTAATTATACCAGCATACTTCCGTGCAGACAAGGATGTTACTAGAAAATTAGATGAGGTCATACTAGATGAAGAAGGGAGAACCGATCAACACCTTCCTTGGTTGACTGAATGAGATCCGAGATCAGTTGACTTCCATAGGGGCCACGCCGAATCAGGAATTAATGGTAAGGATAGCCCTGAATGCATCTCAGAAGATTGGGAGGTATTTGTCTAGAGTATACTAGGCAAAGAGACCCTTCCACCTTGGGAGGAGATGTGGGCGGCTCTTCGCCAAGAAAGGATCAGATGATAGACAAAGGCAGGAAGCAGCAGTAAGGGGTCAGAGTCAAAAAGGAGGAGGAAGATGTTGCCCTAGCATCTGAGGGAAAGCAAGAAAAACGGAAGAAGGATCTCTCCAAGATCAAGTGCTTCCACTGTGGGGAGCTGGGTCATTATTCTACCCAGTGTCCATGAAAGAAGAGTAAGGGAGAGTCTTTCAAGACTAAGGCAGCGCCAGAAAGGGCAGAGAAGGAAGTGGAGATAGATGATGATTGTGCCATGAGTGCACACGCACCACTTGAGCGGAAGTGGGGAGACATCGAGCTGTAGTCAGATGGACTATAGGTGATGAGGGGCAGGATCCTCGAGGTACCCAACCTCTTGGATTAGACCTTGCTACGAGAGCCCCGAAGAGGAGTAGCAGGACTGGTGGATGTGGGTAGAGACAGATGCAGATGAAGCGGCAGAGAGAGCTACAATGAAAGATTCCCAGGACAACACCGGGCTAGTAGGCTGTAGCCATGCAAGAGGCATGGGAGTGTTGCACCAGTGCAGGATGGCACAGAGAGGTGTCTAATGGTGCGAGATGCAGGGAGTTGTTACAGTAGCGCAGAGGTTAGAGAGGGAGCACTTGTTAGTGGCAGAGGGAGCTTTAGCATCAACAGGTGTCTCTAGCCCAACAGAGAGGTCAGAGTTAGGAGATTAGTTACTTACTTCTCAGTAACTGAGTTCCAGTGCAGCACTGGGCAACATGATGAGAGGAGATGTAGTGCAGATGCAGTGTTGGGAGAAAGGACCAGCAACAACACGGATGCAGAGGGAGTTGCAGTACAGATGCAACAGTGGTAGTGGCAGGGCCATGGGTAGCAGTACAGGATGCAAAAGTGCAGAGGATGATGGGAAGCAGGCCTAGCATCAGCACAGGGACCGATGTCGGATGATCAGGGTGATACTTAGTGAGGAGTATTAATAAAGCACACTCCTCGCTAAGAGGGAGTGTTGATTTTGGGTAGCATTGGATGTGCTCTAGCCACAAAATTTGGTGGAGAGATTAGGGCACATGAGATCTCCAATACCCAGAAAGGGTTTGAGTAGATTCTAGACAATTTGGGAGATATTAAAATAATTAATATTTTTAATGGAGTCCCTAAGTCTAAACTTTGGGAAATTAAAATATTAATGTGAATTAGTATAAAACTGTGTTAGAATGGTCCAAAAGACATTGATCAAGCCAGATGTAATCTTAGCCATTGATTAGGGACTTAATCTCGACCGTTGAGCTTCAGCATCAGCAGGTGTCTCTAGCCCAACAAAGAGGTCAGAGTTGGGAGATTAGTTACTTACTTCTCAGTAACTGAGTTGCAGTGCAGTGGGCAACATGATGAGAGGAGATGCAGTGTTGGGAGAAAGGACCAGTAACAACACGGATGTAGAGGGAGTTGCAGTACGGATGCAACAATGGTAGTGGCAGGGCCATGGGTAGCAGTACAGGAAGCAAAAGTGCAGAGGGTGATGGGAAGTAGGCCTAGCATCAGCACAGGGACCGATGTTGGATGATCAGGGTGATACTCAGTGAGGAGTATTACTAAACCACACTCCTCGCTAAGAGGGAATGTTGATTTGGGGTAGCATTGGATGTGCTCTAGCCACAAAATTTGGTGGAGAGGTTAGGGCACATGAGATCTCCAATACCCAGAAAGGGTTTGAGCAGATTCTAAACAGTTTGGGAGATATTAAAATAATTAATATTTTTAATGGAGTCCCTAAGTCTAAACTTTGGGAAATTAAAATATTAATGTGAATTAATATAAAACTGTGTTAGAATGGTCCAAAAGACATGGATCAAGCCAGATGTAATCTTAGCCATCGATTAGGGACTTAATTTCGGCTGTTGATATGTCAATGAGAAAAGTGTAAGAGGAGGCTTGAGGGTCACTTGGAGAATACACCAAATGATCAGTCATTCTATTCTCTAGAGCGGGGTTTGATAGAATCAGTGATCAGAGTTGTAGCTGAGGGCAGTGAGTACAGAGAGACAGAGAGGCAAAGATAGTGTCGGGAGATCAGCGTAGGAGGCAGAGAGAGTGATGCAGTAGTAGCCAAGGCTCACGCAGGGCCACACAGAGGCAGCCAGGAGCTGTGCAGTGCTTCAGAGAGGCCAACATAGCTGACCCAGAGGGCTAGAAGGCTGATGCAGGGCCTCCTAAGGTTGACACAGGCCTATTCAGGGTGACGCAAGGCCAACGCTAGGTAGAGAGAGGATATCGCAGTCTAGAGAGGCAGATGCTGGGGTTTCTGGGGCAGATTGGAGCTGAGGTGCTGTCGGAGGGTTTATTCGGGGTTTCAACCGAGACATCTGTCTTAGACTGAGAGGTACTACCGCCAAGGGCATTCTCTATTGGGTAATCCAGATTCGGCACCCAGATTGTACTCTGAAACTGCTTAATAAGAAAACCCTTAGATGGCTGCACCAATTTTCCTGCATTGGGTTTTTCCGGGGACATTGGTCCAAAAATATCGATGTCATTTTGTGTGCTTGTTTCTGTTTCCTTCAGTTGACGATCTTTAATATTTTGAACATGCACTAGTGTTTATTTTTAGTATTTACATTGTAAATAACCTAAGTAACCGGATTCGTCCAAACACCCTGTCGAATCTGAATCCTGTGAATCAGATACGATTCACCAGGAATTCGAATCCCAAAATAGGATTCGATGTGCCTGTACAAGATTCGTATGAATCCCATACAGGCACATCGAATCCCGATTCTGGGATTTGAATCCCAAGAATATGACTTCCGCGGGTTAAAAACACGTTGTTCTTTTTATCATTCACCTTATTTCTCATTTCATTTTGCATAGTTTGAGTTGTGGGCAAGGAGCTAAGGGTTTGGAACAAGGAGCTAAGGGAGTAGAGCATTCGGCAAGGAGATTCAAGCACCAGGTAAGTGCATTTTAACTCCATTTTTTTGTATTTCTTATTCTATTACAGCAGTTTGTATATGATTTTTTGTTTACAAATTTTTGCATGTTTTGTTCATTTTTTTTACAGTATTCATGGCTCAATCAAAGGAAACAGTTAGGGGGCAAAGGAAGGGGAAGAATGTCCCCATTGGAGATGCCCCTCCTCCCCCAATATCATCAGAGCCTGCTGCAAGTAATGTTGAGGGAAGAGGAGGACCTAAAGACAACATTGAGAAATATCCCCTTGTAGAAATGTCACAAGAGAGAATGGGACAAGCACCAAGGGGAAGGGAGGAGGCAATGTGCAATGGAGATGCAACTTTTGTCACATTGCTTTCAAAAGCACATATTTCCATGTGAAAGGCCATTTGTTGGCTTTACCGGTTGTAAGATTGGAGCTTGTAAAACTGTTCCTTTACAAAAGAGGAAAGAAATGGAAAAGGAGTCCACTGTTGGTATGGAAAATGTGGCTGCAAAATCAAGAAAAACCAAGAACGAAGACCACCTTCTATTTTTGAGAAAAGACACCACCAAATTTCCATTTGAGAGTTCTATTGGGGGATAAGCAACAAAAAGAAGAGCAATTACACTTGGTCCAATGGACAAGATTTTTCAAAAAGAGAAACGAGAAGAGCTTGATCTCACCATTGCCTTCTTTTTCTATCAAAACTTCATATCATTTCATGTTGCATGCTCATATTTATTTATTGAGATGCGTCGAGCTCTAACTCATGGGTCTCCATCATGGTATGTGCCTCCTGGTTCAGAGAAGCTTAGAACCATATTGTCAACAAAGGCAAAAAAAGAGGTGCAAAAAATGCTTGAGCCTATTGTAGCATCATGGCCAACATCTAGGGTTAGCATTGTTTCCGATGGATGGACAAATCCAACACGACACCCAATCATCAACTTCATGGTGTCTTCCTTGAATGGTCCAGTTTTCTTGAAAGCAGTGGATACACTTGGAGAATACAAGGATGCACAATTTATTGGTGAGTTATTTATTAAAGTTATTGAAGATGTAGCTGTTGATTCTTGTGTGCAAATCATTACAGATAATGCACCTGTTTGCAAGGTTGCTAGCATGATTGTGGAAGCTAAATATCCACAAGTGTTTTGGACACCTTGCATTGTCCATTCATTGGACTTAGCACTTAAATCCATTGCTTCTGATGTGCTCTTTGGATTGGTAACATTATTGAGGATGCACGACATATCCGTAACTTTGTGCAAAATCATACAAATGCCCTCACTATCTACAAGGAGTACACCAATCTTTCATTGTTGAAGATTGTTGATACACAGTTTGCCTCTTCATTCATGATGTTGAATGGTTTGATGGAGGTCAAGACCGCTCTTGGGTCCATGGTTATTTCTGAGTTTTGGTCTTTTTGGAGAAAGACAGATCAGGTAGCCTCTAAAAGAGTGAAGGACACAGTGCTAGATGATGCTTGGTGGGAGAGGGTAGATCTAATTATTCGGATCATGGACCCTATCATTTCTCTGCTTCGATTTGCAGATACAGACAAACCCATCTTAGGAGAGGTTTATGAGGGATGGGATTCCATGATTGAGTCTGTGAGGAGCATTATTCTACAGAGTAAGTGCCCCGAGTATGAGACATCACTAGAGGCCTTTTGTAATACTATACAGAATATTCTTGTCAGCAAATGGGACAAGAATTGTACACCTTTACATTGTTTGGCTCACTCATTGAACCCAAAATACTACAACAATGAGTGGTTGAGTGGTGGAACTTCATGTAGATTCCCTCTTCACATGGATGGTAAAATTTCACAAGGGAGGAAAGATGCATTCAGACGGGATTTTCAGGATAGAGCATTGCTTGATGAGGTGGAGGATGCCTTTGCAAAGTTTTCCACTGGTACCGGTCGATTTGCAGGATATGATGTGATTAGAGATAGGGGGGCTAAGAAGCCCTATTCTTGGTGGGCAAATCATGGGGCAACAAGCCCTCCTCTTCAGCAGTTAGCCATGAGGCTCCTCTCTATGGTGACTTCATCCTCTTGTTGTGCAAGGAATTGGAGCACATATGGGAATTTGTATATGTGAAGAAGAGCAGGCTTAAGCAGTCCAGGGCAGAGACAATGGTGTATGTGCACCCCAACCTTTGTCTTATTTACAGGTAGAGGGAAGAGCGGTTGAGGGGAAAACAAAGATGTGGGATGTTTTTCCTGATGATATGGGTCTAGACAACAGTGTTGAGTTGGCATTGGCCAACATGAATCTCAATGATCCAGTGCTAGAGCCTATTAGATTTGATGACTTAGAGGGGTCATCCTCCACACCAGCAGATGCAAAGGCAACTATGGATACAGGGGAGGAGGAGGATGCTGAGGAGAGTAGTGGTGACCATGATAATGAGGACATTGATGTTGATTCTGATGATGACTCTGAGGATTGATGACTACCTATTGCCTTGAAGCTTGTAGACCTGTAGATTGTAGTTGTTTTATATTTTCTATTTCTATTTGCCATTGGCATTGCACCAAGACTACCTATGTAACACATTTTGATTTGATGACTTAATGAGAAAACTACAGTTGTCAATGTCTTTGTCTTACTATCTTGTAGTTGTAAGTTGTCTTTCATTTATGAATTATGAATCATGATTTATGTGACCACTGACATGTATTTGAATTTTGTATGTACTATGCATGCTATAGATGAAGATCTATGTTTGAAATCAATGAATTTGTATTATTAATTAGAATTTGTGTAAGAAATATCTAATTTTTAATATATATATATAACGAATCCTATGTGTCCTGTTTCGGGGGTCAACGTGTCCGAATCCGACACTCAAATCCCTGAATCCTATGAATCCTGAATCCCCATGTCAAGTGACTTAGTAAATAACTTGTTAAGTAACAGAACAAGTAGGTAGGAATAAATCAGTAAAGTGCATGGAGGGTTTCTAACTGGTAGACTTAAAAACTTCAACACATCCCCTCTCATCATGATGCATCCTGCTACTGCATAATGCTACTGCACTGCAACTCAGTTACTGAGAAGTAAGTAACTTATCCACCCAACTTTTGACATCCTTGTCAGGCTAGAAACACTCTCGATGCTGAAGCTCTCTCTTTCGCTAACAAGTGCTCCCTCTACTGACCTCTGCGCTGCTGCAACAACTCCCTGCATCTCACACTGTTGCACACCTCTCTGTGCCATCCTACACTGGTGCAACACTCCAGTGCCTCTCGCACTGTTGCAGCCTACTAGCCTCGCGTTGTCCCGGGATTCCTGCACTGTAGCACTCTGCCGCTCCATCTGCATCCATTTCTACCGACATCCGCTAGTCCTGCTACTCTTCTTCGGGGCTCCCGTAGCAAGGTATAATCCAAGAGGTTGGGTACCTCAAGGATCCTGCTCCTCATCGCTTGTAGTCCTCCTAACTACAACTCGATGTCTCCCCACTTCTTCTCAAGTGGCACAATCGTCCTCCTCCTCGATTTCTTTCTCTGCCTTTGCAGGCACTGCCTTCAAGTTTGAAGCCTCTCCCTTACTCTTCTTCCTAGGACACTGGTTCGCAAAATGACCTAGTTCCCCACAATGGAAGCACTTGACCTTGGAGAGGCCCTTCTTCTTCCTCTTCTCCTACTTTCGTGCAGATGCTAGAGCTGCATCCTCTTCTTCTGTTAAAATTGGCAACTAGGGCCAAACTCCATGTGTGTCATCTTATTCATGGTTGATAATATTTTTATTAGATTCCTCTTATCGAGAGGTGTAGGATTGATCTAAAGGTCATCCGATTCCAATAATTATTTATGGAGATATGAATTTATTTTGATTATGGAATTATTATCAAGCCGACCTACAACTCATGTAGGCTCAGAAAACCAACAGTCGCATCTATTCAAACATCAACAGTTGTGTATAAATACAGGAAGAATTTTCCTCATTTTCACTCACTCATCTCATCACATCTCTCTCTCTCTCCTACGCAGAAAAGAGTATCTTCTCTACTGTGCAGAAAAGAGACTCTCTCTCACACATGTGGAAGGAAGCTGCTGAACTTGAAGCTGCAATTGTAGATCCAAACTTTGACCAGCATTGACCATCAAACCTCCTCTTCTGAACTACGCTATAGGTCCATCTGGACCTCCTCTGAAGGTTGCATCTTTTGGTGGTGGAATCAAGCCGATCCAACGGTCGGTTTGCGAAATATCAACTACCCTAGTTTTGATGATGAAGCTGCTAATGTTGATGCTGCGGATCTAGGGTTTGCTACTGCTGATATAAATCAGATTTATTGTACTATTTCTCTCTGCCGAATTATTGAAGATAAAAGAAGATTTGATCAAAGGGTTTCCCCACATATTGTGGGGTTTGTCCCTTGCTAGCCGCCACATCTTGTGTCTCTTGTCTTGGCTTGTTTTCTGTTGATCGTTGAATGTTCTATCTGCACTTTACTTATGCACATGTGATTGCTAATATATGAATAATAATAAGAAAGAAAAGTAAATTGCTCTAAGCATAGAGCATACCATAAATTAACATGGTATCAGAGCTGAGGTGAAGACAAAGCCTGAGCAAGAGAAAGAGCAATCACCGAAGAGAAGATTGGCAAGGCTATCCTAAAAGAACTATGGCGTCCTCATCACTTTTTCCTGTTGATGACAAGTTCCATGAGAAAACTGACTATCACGGATGGAAGATGTCTATCGATCTAAACTTAGAAGATCAAGGAGTGTTGGACCATGTGAGATTCAATATTGTTGAGCCTTCGTCAAATGCATCTGTTGCTGCCAAGAACAAATGGAAAACCGGAGAAGCCAAAACAAAGAAAATCATGCGAGACTCTATCGACAAGCGCTTGGTGGCCTACATCTTCGACCTGAACACCTCCAAGGAAATCTACGATAGACTGGTGAGTTATTTAAAGTTAATGATGCAAATCAAGTTTTTGTTTCTTAGAAATAAGCTGAAGGAAATTAAGAAAGGTAAAGATGAGAGTATGAAAGCATACTTCTTAAGAATCACCGAGATCTTGAACGATCTCGTATCTATTGGGGAGGCTATTACTGATAGGGAAATCACACTCACGACTCTTGGAGAATTACCATCCGAATGGTACGTGTTCAGGACTACTCTTCTGAACAATAATGTAATTCCTAGTTTCGAGGAATTAATGGCTAGATGCATCCAAGAAGAAACAAGGGTAGAAGAGCAAGAAATTCCCATGCCTAAATGTCCTCCTGCTGCCTTTTCTGCTTGTTGACCACTACGTGTCAACTTCCCATAGCATTACACCCCCTTTTTTCGCAAAAGGGATAGCGCTTAATCGACATGTCCGTGCCATTCGACAGTCATCATCGACCTGATCATGTTATGTCGTAAACCCAGTCTGCATGTATGAATTGTAAATAATCTTAGCAGAGCTGAGTCATGTATGAAAATTGCCTAGGTGGACCTAATTTTCTAGTGACAATCTACGTTCTGGAAGGTTTTTTGTCTCGCTGATTCATGATCGGCAGAGTTTTCCTTCATCCTAACCCCAAATCCGGATTGAATTTTGTCATTAGAATCTTAGGGGAATCCTAGTGCGTTGATCTACTAGATTATAGTTGGTCGCAGAACTGGGTGATTTATGAGGGTCTATGTCAAATGGGTTTTCCCCCTTGAGATGTAAAATTGTAAAAGTCATGATGTAAAATCTCGTGAGGGTTAGAAAATTTTTTAATCCCCTCATAAGTCCTAAGTCCTAGGTCCTAAGTGATTTTTCCAAAGGTTAAGTTCGAGGATTCAAAATTAAAAATTATAAAATTAAAAAAAAAAATAAATAAATAAATAATATAATAATAAAATAATAATAAATTTAAAAAATTTAAAAAATAAAAATAAATAAAATAAAATAAAAAATTAAAAATAATATTGAGTCAAATTTTGAGTAAATAAATGCAGAATTTCAATTTTTTAATATATTAAATTGGCATTTAAAAATTTGACGGATGAGATTAAAAGATATCTTGATCCTCATCGACGGTCGAGATCATTTTGACATGGATCACTCGAATTAGCCATTGGGAATTTTTCCTTTAAATAGGGTGCAAGGGGTCATTTGAGATCAGATTGGATCTAAGAGTCTGGTGCTAAAGAAAGCTCTCTTGTAGTCATTTTTTGTGCAATAAAGAAAGACTTTGGGGTTAAAAGTCTTGCTCGTGTTACTCTTCTAGAAATGTTGTAAGGCCTTTTATTTTTCTGCATAATTTTATTTTCAGTCATCAATAATAGCTTGATGAAGATTGATTCAGACACAGGTATCTTGTCTGATCTCTAGGGTTTGAATGATAGTTTAGATTCTGAAATATAATGGCAGGTATCTCCATTTGATCTGGATTTCACTATCGTTTTCCCCTCTATGTTAATGGTTGGTTTTAAGCTGTGCAAGAAATCTTAGTTTTGAGTTTACGGGGCGTTAGGGGAAGTTCTCAGCTGAACCAGCCAACTCCCGGATTGTGTTTTCTGAAAGAGCCCAACTAGTTTTAATCCCAGGCTTATCATCTGAATTTTTTTATGAATGCATGCAGGGTTTTCTGAAGTATCTCACATTAAAACTAAATTCTGATAAAGTTACTGTGATTATTGACAAATCTGGCTGCTTAAGAGTCGAAAAGTTGTAAAGGTTGTAATTATTTAGCTGATTTAGGGTTTTAGTCTTGTTTTCTGCACATTATTTTTGGGTGTTTGTCTCTCCATTACAGGTTGCAGGGTTTTCTGAAGACTTCCGAGGGTTTGATCAGCTCCCTGCTATTGCTCAGGGTTTTGTTATGTTACAGGTGGATTTGGACATTGTAGAGCACAACCAATATTTTTTATGAAGTGTAACCCCTACTTGTTGCACTTAAGTCTCTTATTCGATCTGCAGCGTTTGGGGTTTTTATGCCATTCTCATAGCTGCCTACCCATGCAGCTCCAACTCTCACGAATTTTATTGACCTGCATAAGACGTGGCTCCATGAGTTGATTTGTCCTGCGCAGTCGCTCCACGCTGGCCATCCCACATACGCTGCAGCCTGTCTCACGTGATTTACGTTTCCTTTTTCTCACCAAGCCATCCATATTTGTTCTCTGCTGCTCCAAACATCTGCACGCTGCCCACGATAAACACTGCAAACCTACACACGCGCAGAGTAAACCCCTTGAACGCATTTGAGTCTCCACTCATCTACGCCTGATCCATGTTTTCCTCAGCCGCATATCCATCAAGTAGTTGCCAGTCACCTGCGTATCAATCTCTCTGCCCCTCGCTCCACCATCGATTTCTCACATCTGCAAATAAAAATATAGAACTCATTATTCATGCGTTAAACTCTCCTCGAATCTTGCTAACAAATCCTACGTGCTGCATCCCCTCGGCCATCCGAAATTCCACTTCTCCTCCCTCGCCTTGCTGCCATCAGAATACCCTTCCGCATCTGCACGCTAGCTGCTCCCTGTTCGCAGCCGCAGCTCGATCCTCCCTTCTACAGCCTTATTTCTCCCCTCCCTACGCAACTATGACCTGCACTTACACACACGCAACTCCTCTGTCGAAGTTCTCTCGCCATGATCTGCATTCACACAATAAAACAATGATTTTTTATGTCGTGGGTGAGTTTTAGAGTCAGGGATTTTTCATTAAGTTTACTCTGAGTTAGGGATTAGCTTGGGTTTCCTTTTCTTTTTAATTTAGTTTAGATATATGTAAATATTTAGGGTAGGTTTCCTTTTTTTTTTAATTTAGTTTAGATATATTGAAGTTTTGTACCTATTCAATTTGCTTTAGTTTTAATATTTAGAATTTT
>APFE031729484.1:115170-151134 GCA_000404065.3 Pinus taeda | reverse complement strand
GAATAGGGTGGGCCAATAATATCCAGCATGAATGATTTTGTGGGTTGTTGTGTCAGCTCCAAAATGTCCTCCTGCTGGTCCATCATGTAGCTCCTGCAAAACCTTTTGTGCTTCAGGTTTTTCTAGGCATCTTAATAAAACTGAATCGTAATTTTTCCTGAAAAGTACATCATCAATGATTATGAATTTTTTTTCCTTTAATCTAATAGCTCGTTTCTTTTTATAAGAGAGATTAGGAGGTGCATATCCATTTTTCAAATAAAATATCAAATCTGCATATTGAGATTCAGAATTGGTGATACTTATCTGGTTGATTTCTTCAATATGTTCTGTATCACCTAATTCTTGAATGTTGGATGCTCCTGCTAATAACCTGCAAAAACCTTGGCCTCTAACAATCTGTGCTGGCTTGATTTCCAAGTCATATTCTTGAAGTGCTGTAACCCAATTTTCCCTTTTCTCACCTAATTCCCTTTAGATCAGTAATTGCCTTACTGCAGAAAAAGGAACTATAACTTTTGTATGGGCTTTTAAAAGGAAGGGCCTATAATGTTTGACAGCTTTATACACAGCAAAGGCTTGTTTTTCAACTTCGCAATAATTTAGTTCTGCACCCTGAAAATTTGAACTAAAAAATGAAATCGGTGCTTCCAAGTTGTGATCATTAATCTGAGTGAGTACCGCTGCATAAGATGAATTGGACGCGATAGTATACAATATGAAATGATTAGAAAAATTAGGAGTGTTTAAAGCGGGGCATTAATTATTGATTGTTTGATTAAATCAAATGCTTCCATTTCCGTATATCCCCATCTAAACACTGAATTTTTCTTAATCATGGTTTGTAATGGTAAAATGATGTGAGAAAAATGGGAACAAATCTTTTGACAAAGTTAATTTGACCTAAAAATGACTGCATGGATTTTTTGTTATGAGGAAATGGGATTTCAAAAATCTCTTTAATCCTATCGGGATCAATATAAATACCATCTTTGGAAATCATAAAGCCCAAGAGCTTTCCTTGATTCAGAGCAAAGAAGGATTTTTTGGGATTGAGTGAAATACCATACCTTCTACAGCGTTCAAAGATTTGATTCAAATCATGTAAATGGTTGGATCTCTTTTTGGAAAAAACAGTAATGTCATCTAAATAGACAACTACTGTTTTGTTGATCAATCCTTTGAAGGCTATATCCATTGCTCTTTGGAATGTAGCTCCCGCATTAATAAGTCCAAAAGGCATTTTCTGATAGGCGTAAGTTCCCCATTTTGTTCTGAAGGTAGTTTTGAGTCTATCATCAGGATGGACCAAAATTTGGTTATATCCTGAAAAAACCATCTAGAAAGGACATTAGCTCAAAACTTGCTGCTGAATGGAGTATCTGTTCCATGGTAGGTAATGGGAAATTATCTTTTTGGCTTGCCTTATTCAGATTTCTGAAATATATACAAATCCTGATGTCGCCATTTTTCTTCCTAACAGTCACCATATTGGAAACCCAGTTCGAGTGCCGAATAGGAAAAATAATCTTAAGTTTCAAGAGTTTATTGAGTTCTGATTTTATTTGACTCTCTGAGTTTGGATGTATTTTTCTCAATTTTTGTTGAACTGGTTTTTGTTCAGAAAGCATTGGAATGGTATCCTGAATGATTAATGTATCGTATGTTTTTAAATCATCATATTTCCAAGCGAAGACATGTTTATTTTTTCTTAATAATCTAATGAATGCTATCCTTTCTTCCATAGAAAGTCATAATCCTAAATTGATGTTTTGAGGGTTCTGCTCAGTACCAAGGTTTATCAATTCAAATCTTAAGGTTGAACTTTGGAGCTTTGAATTGGTTACCTATTTAAACTTGTCTTTAATATCATAGAGATCCTCAAGTTTAACCACAGGTTTTGGTATTGAGTTTTCCTCATGCTTTTCTTTCATCTGAAGATCATGGTCGCTTTCATCAATGATCTGATCATCATAGGACTTGTCGGATGTCAAGAAATGTAAGATGTCTTCATCGTGATTGAACATTCGCCAATTGGTGACATTGTCAGGAATCAATGGTCTAAAAATTAACTCTACTGAAAATCTATCTGGGCTATAATCTTCAGAAGGTAGGAGTTTAGAAGCAACACTGGCTAACAAGTCAGCTACTGCATTCTGGGATTTGGGAATCGGTGAAATATTGAATGCTAAAAAATGGGATATAAGTTCCTGGACCAAAGACTAATAGTGCTTGAGGTGACTAGAGAGACAATGAATTGTATTTCTGACTTGTTTTATGACAATCTTTGAATCATCAAACACTTTCAAATATTGAACTTTAAGGCCAATCACTTTATATAGTCCTTGAACTAAGGCCTTATACTCAGCTGTATTATTCGTGCATTCAAATTCCAACCTACAAGACAGCATCATTTTTTCTCCCTCAGGGCTAACTAAAATATACCCTGCTCCTTATCCTTCACTAGATTTAGATCTATCAAAATATAAAGACAAAAATAAAGAATTATCAACAATTTTATTTACAGTGTTCTCAGCAACATTAACACATCTTGATCTATCGGTTTGTGAAAAAATTTCGATTTGGGATGTGAAATTGTTTACAGAGAAAGGAGATGATTGGGAAGTATAATTGCCAAAGAATGATTCAGAAGAGTAATTCCCCAAAATATTATTGTTCAATGCTATTGGTTGATTCTCCTGTTCAAATTTTGTGACAGTATGGGTAATATGATTCTCCCAATTGATTTTTATTTGATTTGGCTTTCCCTTGTAGGGTAGCCACATATGGGACCAGTTGGTAGAAATATATCCATGGAGCTTCTCAGACCAATCTCTACTCAAGATTAAACCATAAAACTCAGGTATATCAGCGATTAAGATATCAATTCTTTGAACTACTCTTGGATCAGCTGATAACCTGATAGTCATAGAGTTGATTTCCCCTAAGACTTGGAATTTGGTTCTATCTAACTACACAATGTGAATTAAAGAATTTTGGGGCTCAATGTTCAGTTTAGAACAACCTAAAGCTGGAATTATATTAGAGGATGCCCCTGAGTCAATCAAACAGTTGTGTAGATTTCGATTATAGATTTCGTAGGTTAAGAGGAAAGGGGAGGTATGGGAATTTGATCTATCTCAAGTTAGAATCGTATCAGTAGCTTCAACTCTACCAGAAGCTAGTTGTCCTAAATCATTTGCAGCTTTAACACTAGGAAGAGGTGAAGGAGGAACTGCATTTAGTTCCTTAAGAAGCAATTTTTGCTGATGCTTTAGTTTGCTAAGTTCAAACATGGTGATGTTTGCCTTAGTCTTCTTCATATCATCAACAATATTGTAATCCATTGAATCTAATACTACCAACGTTTTAGATGTTGAAGGTATATTTGAGGATGATTGTTGGTTTTGAGGTACTGTTGCAGTCGGCTTCTTTGAGGGTACCTTTTCCTTTGTAGTAGTAGTACCTCCACTCTTTTTCTTTGAACTTGCCTAGACAGGTTCAGGGGCACCTTTACTCCTAGTAGTCATAGGAAAAGCTTCTTGTTCATTTTCTGTATCGGAGTTAGGTAATATGAAGTCCCACATTCCATGGCATTCAACAACTTCCTCTTCTTCAAATTCATCAGATGGTGAAATTGTTTCATATTCTTCTTCCTCTTTAGGATCTGAATCCGCATTAGATATAACATTTGGTGGTTTTGACTCAGGTTTCTTAAAATTCCTATATGGTTTCTTTGTTGAAGTTTCTGCTACTTCCTTTTTAATTTCAACCATTTCATTTGACATTGTTTTGAGGACCTTTTGTAGACCCTCCATATAATATGGATCTTTAGGGGTTTTATTCTTTGAATCATCCTTAAAAGAAACCCTTTTAGATTTCCTATCTTCGAGAGCATCTTTCTTTTCCAAAGCGATAATGCGTTTTTCCACAGTGAGGGCTTCTTTCATGTTTTCGGCTAAATTTGGTTTCCCAACCCTATCTACAAAAATGGCTATATTTGAAGGTAGGGCTGTGATATACCACTCGCTTCTGATTTGCTCACTTGGCTTGGAATCGGTAGGGATTTTATTCAAGAGCTTATTGAATCGAGAGTTAAACTCCTTGATCGGTTCTCTAGATTCAATCCTTAGATTTGAAAGATCATTAATCAATGTCGCCAAGGATCTATCATCACCATATTTGGTAAGAAACTACTCCTGAAAGATATTCCAGCTGGTAATGGATCCAGAGGGTAAGGAAAAATACCAAGACCCATCTTATCCTTGTAAAGTGTAGGGGAAAAGCCTAACTACAACATATTCTTCTGTTACTCCTTTTAGATTAACTGACAACATGAAATTGTTTATGTGTTCCTCAGCCAATGTTCCAGCATCTGGATTAAATTTTGGTAACCACTTCTCAGGATAATCAGGTAGTGGATGTAATGGTGCAGGCATAGTGACCACACCAGGACTGTTCCATGGATTCTGAGCCATCTTGGGAGTACCAACAATTGCCGATGGAATTCCAGGTGTTTGGGGAGGACTTGGCATTGAAGACTGAATAGATTGTGATGTTGAAGTTGGTGATCCATGCTGAACAACAATATGTAATGGTGGAGTGGATGTTTGACTTCGCACTGGAGATGATGAGATGGAAGATGATGGAGAAAAGGTCTCACTACCAGATCCTTCCGTGTTCTTTTTAGCCTTTTTCCTTTGAGTTAAAGGCAATTTAGCAGGTTCTATGCCGAGTTTTCCTCTTTGAAGTCTGGTGAGAGGGTGAGGTAGATGGAATTGCGAAGTCTCACTGCCTTGAGATACTTCAGATTTTTGAGGTGATATGAAAAAGCCTTGAAGTTTATGGATGAGAGACTGAACTTCAGGGGACTCAGGACATAATCATTCTGAAGTATAATGGGGTTGAGCAGTGGTAGTTGATCCCTCTTCTTCTCGTTTGGACATTGGTGTTTCAGAATGCAAATGGGAGGTCCGAGGTGAGGTGGAGGAGTTTTACTCTAAGAATGGTCTATAGATTTTGACTTACTCGCCATGCATAGTTGATGGCCCTCCTTCTAGCGCCAAAAATGTTGATGCCCCGAAAATCGTTACATCAACATCGGGGGATAACCACCCGGTCCGGACCTTAATATAGCTCCTTTTCCATTTGGGATGGTGGATCCGACTGGATATAATGGGACTAGTTTCCCATAGATGAATAGAAAGGGATGGATGAGTGATTGGTTTTATAATAAGTGATAATGAATGGATGACTTAATCTAAAAGTGAAAATAAAAACAACTAATCTATCCCAAGAAGCTTCTATTCTTAAGTGCAATGTTTGATGATCTCTGTTCATCAATAGGCATATAGATGGCACTATTCAATAAACATAGACATTCATTTAAATAATAATTGCTTTGCTCAAATAGTTGAACAAAGTAATTAATAAAACATTGTTACACTTATGTTTTTTATATTAGTGATACATGTACGATTGGAAGAAAAGCACGTTGTAAATATCCAATAGTAGAAAGTATAAAGAATGTTGTTAAAACACATGCATATATTCAATAATAGAAAGAATGATCAAATAACAATTCACATAAAAAGAATGAATTCAGACATAGATAGTAGTACCATATGAGCTGCAAATCATTCCCAACATCAATCGCAATTCGAATTCCTTCTTCCAATTCAGAAATACTTTTAAATAAAGGCAGTAGTGCACATCCACATAAAAGCTTCGTTATTAAAATTGGAATAATTGGCTCATTATTTATAAAACAATATACCTGAAGTACAGTAGTGCAACTTCACGTTTAAGTCATATACAAAAACTTACGACCCTTTCTAAATACATAAAAGGGTTTATAAATACTAAATTAAACTAACTAACTACAAAATTAAAATGCTACTAAATTGGTATAACTTGATCTTGAATATCTCCCACACAGCAATCTGGTAGTCGGCAACATGATTCATCACTCTGGCTGTTTTCCTTTCGACCTGAGTTGGTATATCGCTAGCATCGGTTCCACTTCTTGCGGGCGGCTGAGACGAGAATTGAGTTGAGCAGAATAGGTTCGTGTATAATGGGAATGATACACCCGATTGCATCCATTAGGCATTTGAGGGCAGCTCTCTGGCTGTATGGTTTTACTAGGAACAACCAATAGGTGTCCCAAGTTAAACTTTTAATACCTGTGATCAATCTCCCATTGTTTTCCAGCTCTAGATAACATGATTGCTCCAATGTTTTGGCCGATAATAATTTACCCGAGGACTCATTCTTGTGTTTCGTTGGGTTCTGTCTCCATTCCCGTATAGCTGCTGATTCAGTTTCATTTTCATCTATGAACTTCTCCAGAAATGCTTTGTTATACTTCTTCTCTGGTTCGGGCAAATGGTAGCTTTGTCTCAAATCATTGGGCTGAAATGAACCAAATACTCTCCCATCGATAGTGCTGAATGTTCTGTTTGTAATTGGAATTTCCTCAACTGCCCATCTTACCACATCTGTGTATGGAAGAATTTTCTCTCGCGCCGTTATCCGGTGTAGGTAAGAATTGGCCAAATCCTTTACGGTAGCCTTAGACTTCCGGTTCGAGCCTGCTGTAGCTTGTACCGATGTTTCCTGAGGCTCTTCGGCCTCAACCAGATTATAGATGCTCTGCCAAGTAATATTACCGAGACCAAGACATGTGGTGTCTAAGATTAATTCTTTTTTACTTGGCCCTGGATCGGTAGCATGTTGTCCTATTACCACGGAAGCTAAAGCTGTTCCAAATTTCCTAGACTTCTTCCACATTTGGCCTAAATTCACTGCTTCAGAGGAGCTCTGTGCAGGAGATAAAATGAACGTAATTCTGAGAATAGGTGGCGCAACCAAGTGTTGAAGAGTTATATCAATCAATGAATAATGGAGGTTTTAACATAAGACTCCCGCAGATACAATCTCTGAAGAGATTTTGGTATAACTGCTCCATTAATTGGTCGTTTAAACCTGTCAATCATTTAAATGCTCATCATATCCCTTATTCTCCGAATATTTCATTTAAGTGTGGCTTTGATTTTTTGGCAGTTGATCACAAGTGAATTACTATTGGGAAGAGAAAGGTTTTTAATAATAATTTAAGACAATATACCCAAACCTTATCAATCCTTTTTTAAATTCGCGCTTGGCTTTATCGCAATCGAAGATTGGAAGAATGGTTGAGTAGTTTCATTTATGTCATTGCGGAATCCCCGATCGCCGATAGCGATATCGCTAATTCGCATCGGGAGTTTTTAGAAGAGGGCTTTTTTGTTGCATGCATATTGCACTTCCCGATATCCGATAGCGATATCACATCGGAGCAAAGAGAGGGGCCTTTTGTTACGATTGCTTACCTTCCCGATATCCAATAGTTATTCGCTTGTCGCATCAGGGAAAACCAATGGGTCTTTTGTTATGCATCCTTTTTGTATTGCGATATGTGATCTTGCGATCACTTTATCGCAATAATAAATAATTATTTGTTTTTTATTATAAGACCGATTATATGTTGACTCAAAAGGTTTTATAATGTTTTGTTTTCTTCTGAACCTTTTGAGTAATGATAAGTTGATACCAATTTAATTTAAAAGGGACCCATTTCATATTATAGTTTTGAAAGTAAAATTTTATGAAATGGGGGGTTGTTGTATAGCACAACAGGTCCTTGGCAAAGAAAGGGATATTGTGCCAGTGGCCCCTCCATTTAATGCAAAATTGTTCTGAAAAACTTTTGCAAATTTGTACTTTTGTATCCTTTACCAGCAGGCCTCTTAGCTTTCCCATCTCAATAATACATGAAAAAAGAAGCAAGCAGCTTACACAAGGAGGAATGTAAAGAATCAAGAAGTTCAAATCAAAATAGGAAATCCAGAGGAATGTCAAGAATCTCAAATGGAAATAGGAAATCGATACATGCTCTTCAAGGTACAAAATTTATAGATCTATAATTTGATGAATGCTTGGTTAAATGTTTGCTTAATGAAATTCGCACCTTATGCAAAATTAACAAGACAAGGATGCATACATTTTTGGCGACTCAATCTCTAATGACTCAAATCTCTATGAATGCATGTGCTTGTGGTATAACTCTGGGACGCCTTTCGGAATTATTCAGATTATGAGAACCACCACTTCCAAAATGGTTCTCCATGGGCATACATTTAGATATAGTGGCAGAGGATGAAAATGTAGAAGCGACGCACCTACTAGTTCTTTTCTTCAAATGAAAATGTAGAAGGCATGCAACATGCCACGAAGTGTAATGCAATGGCTTTGGAGTAGTTACACTTCGTGGCTTTGGAGCGGGTTACTTTAGATACATATTTAGATAGCTTTGTAGTAGAGGGTGTTAAACATGAAATATTTTCCAACTAATGCTAAGTACAATATAGCATTAAACGAGCATGGAAGTGAAATGTGAAACTAATTATCCTAGGTTTAATAAAATCACGCAACGTTATTGGCAATAAGAAATGAAAACAAAAACTTATGATAAAATTTTGTATAATATAATATTTATTGTCAAATGTTGGTTAAAACATCCAATAAGTGATTAGTCAAAACAATTTAATGTTTGGTCAATGTAAATCGAACATTATAGTCCCTCCACTGTCGTAGCCAAGGACTAATAAGATATATGAATTTTCATTTTTCTTATATTTCATGCAAGTATTAATCACTAGGTCAGAGTAATTATTTTACTTTTCATTAATGCTAAAGTCTACTTTGAATATTGAGAAAAAAATGTTGAAAATATATAGGTTATCCAAGTTTAAGTTCTAGTTTTTTTGTGGGGTTTTGTCTACGAGTGGTGATTTTATACCTAACATATTGATTTATATTGCAATATTGCTTGGTACTGATAATGGTAAAACATTCTCATATTTAAAAAGAAATGATCCACATGCATCATTCATTGTGTCAAGGTTTAATAATGTTCTTAACCTTGAATAATTTGAAACCATTTTCGTTAAATATTTATGACTAAAAGTATCATTGCTACAATCTCTATATCATTTTTATTTTTATTTGGTCCTTTCCAATCGTAAAAAATTGTATTACAGATACAGTAAAACCCATAGACTCGGGCCTTGAGGAGAAAAATTCTACCTCCTCTTCTACGACAGCCAAAAGAAGAAGAGAACGTAGTCGTTCAAGATCGAGAGATAGTTGGATTCCACTGGTCACATATATCTATATTCATGATTGTCCAAATTTTTCGGTGAATAATCAAAACCCAACTCATTCCACAAAATTGTGCTTGTGCTTGACTATTCATATCATTATATAGAGGAAGAGACTTGGGATAGAATGGGATGCTACATACATCTTTACTATATATATATATATATATTATATATATATATATATATATAAATGTATATATATATGTTACACGGAAACCACTCCTGAGAGGTGGGAAACCCATTCCAATGGATTCCATGCTCTTAGGAGCTTTGAAATTGTATGCGACAATTACTTTTTCAGTGGGAGCTTTAATGGGAGCTTGGGAAAGTTCCGTGAGCTTTGAATACTCTTTTTTTTTTAGTTCTCGTGTTCCCTAGGGTCGGGGAATACAAAACCTATAGAGAAATATGCTAAACTGCCCACAGAACATGAGCCTATGTTAAAACCTTCGCAAGAGCAAAAGCCAAAGGCATTTTTAACATGAATATCCTTAATTGAGAAACTGGAGCAATCTCTTGATGGGTTAAGGAAGCTTGTGATCTATGGGATGTCAAGCTGATGAGTATTTCTTTTGTTGTTTATGTATGTAACAACCTTGGTGAATATTTCATGTAAAAATATATAAATACCACGGATGATGAGACACGTATTCCAAGCTGAATGGTGGGCAGGACACCCTAACGGGTGTTCATTTGGTTGTTTATGGCTAAGGAAATTGGCAAAGGCAATGACTAAGGCATTAAAGAGGAAAAACGATATTTTGGCACATTTATTTATGAAAATAATGGAAATTAGGAGAAAAGGAGGGTGAAAGGTCACACTTTTCATGTGAGAAGGAAATTGAGTAAAATAATGGAAAATGAAGAAAATAGAGGCCTCATTAATAAAAAGGCTTATGAGGATCAGTGGGCAAGACTTGGTCAGTTCAGTTTTGGAGCTCTCTCATTATTCTCTCTCTCTCTCATACTCTTGGTTACTTAGTGTTTTCTTGGAGCACTCTTGGAGGGTGTGGCATACTTGGATTATTGGAGAAAGAAGGCAAAGGAAGAGCAGGAAAGCGCAAAAGGCATCGGCATCAGTAGCTACATCATATTTTCTTGCAGGTACGAAGTTACATGTATGATTTCTTCACTAGTTTTGACATCCATGGCACATGCATGTGGTTTCTTGGTTATGATCTATCATTGGCATGGAGGATGGCCAAGATTGAAAATGGATTTCCTAGCCTTGCCATTTCCTAGATAGCCATGGTGATTGTGGGTTTACCTTCATTTCTTTCTTTTGGTTGGTTCTCATTTTTCCATAGCTTGGATTGAGTTACTAGTCCTGGAAGCCCTGGTTGAACAAATGCTCTAGAAGCCCTGTAGCAGCTTGGATTGAGTTACTAGTCCTGGAAGCCCTGGTTGGACAAATGCTCTAGAAGCCCTTGGAGGGTTGAGATACTAGTCCTAGAAGCTTTGGTTGGACAAACGCTTTGGAAGCCCCATATAAGTTGTGGGTTGAGTTAATAGTTCTGGAAGCCTTAATTGGACAAATGCTCTAGAAGCCTTGGAAGGCTTGGATGGAGACCAATTTGATGTTGTTTTTTTTTTTGTGATGTCCGACTGTGAGGTGGAATCACTATTTGATGGGTTGAGGTGGGTGGCCTCTGGAAGCCCTATATTAGTTTTGATCGATGTGTTCTCAGAGATCCCACATTCATGCGTGGAATATGACACGGTGGTGATTGACTGAAGAGAGACTTGGCTCAACCAATACATGGTCGGGTGGAACGTGGTTGTCCCATCACCAGTTGGTTCATTGCATTTAATAATGAAACAATTCATTCCCTTGATTTTCATGTGAAAATATACTGATGTATATATATGAATTTTGATGATTATTATGTTTATTGTATTTTTGTTCCTATTATGTTGTTTATATTCACATTTACCCTAGACGTTGTTACAGAGAGGTATCAGAGCGTGGTTCAAACACTTGGACTGGATGGGCTCTATCATAGGTGACATGAAGAACATCAGTTAAGTTTCAGACCTTTCTGCCATATCTGATATAACTTTTCTTCTCTGGAATATTAGAAGTAGAAAATTTGTCCATATTAAAGGTAAATCCCACTGATAATGTGGTAAAAATTCAGATATTGGTTTACAATACTTTAGGAATTATGATCTAAAATTATGATCTAAGGAAGATGACCTTCCTGAATGCACCTTTAAATAGGTCACTTTGGAATTTCTGCAATAGCTTTTCTTCTGTAGGCTTTCAGAAGCTTATAGATCATCCACAATGAGGGGAAAAAATAATGATTATGTGGTAGAAATTTCAGATAATGGGTCACAATATTTTATGAGATATGAGTAGAGGGAGTCGAGCCTTCTGAATGCTCTTAAAATAAGCTCTCAAACAGGTCACATTGACATTTTTGTTATAACTTTTATTTTGGGTACTCTCAGGAGCTGAAATTGTTTCCACAATGCGAGGAAATCCTGCTTATATTATGATGAAAATTTTAGACATTTATTAGCTATATTCTAGGAGATATGACCAATGTAAATCGAGATTTATGGATACTCCTAGAATTGTCCACCAAATAGAATTGTGTTGGTATTTTGTTATAGCTTTTCATCTATGAAATCTCAAAAGTTGAAACTTGAACCATAATGAGGTAAAATATCACTGAACATATGGTTCAGTTTTCAAAACTTCTACTACTACAGTTTAGGATATATGCATTGAATCATTCGCTATATTAGTTTGCATGCAAAGTGTTTGATGAAATGCTTAAATGGTTCAATGATTAATTGCATACAAACTGTTTCATTAAATGCCCCAATGAGTAAGCTGTTTGTGGCTGGGGATAGTATTGATGTGTAATAGTATTTTTGTAGTTGATATATTCTTACTTGTATGCAAATAGTTTTCTATATTAGCTTGCATGTAAAGTGTTTGAATAAATTCTTACATGCAAATGTAATAGTATAGTAGTAGTTTGAAGAAAATTTAAAAGTATGGTAATTGTTTGAAGAAAATGTTATTTTTTAGATGGGATAGTATTGTGTTATGATAATATGGATTTAGCTGATATATGCCTATTTTCATGCAAACAATTTGAAGAGTTGCATGTAGGGAATTTGAAAGGTTGCATGCAAGGAATTTAAAAAGTTGCATGTAAGGAAATGGAAAAGTGGCATGTTTTTATTTATGATGTTACAAGTTGAATAAGTGAAATGTTTTTGACTTAGTCTCATACAAATGTATGAGAAATAAAAATAAATTTATTTTCAAGTGTGGTTAAATTTAGTGGAGCTTTGGAGATCCCATTTCCATAATTGGAGATTGGAGATTGTGACATTATAGTACCTTCTTCCTTCTACCTTAATTTGGACCATGAATAGTAAGGGATATGTTTAAATGTTGTTAGTATTTGTGAATGATGATTTCAAATTAATAGACACGATGTCTTGATTTTTGGAAGATGTGACTGGCTGTGTATGGATTGTATGTTGCTTAAATGTTGATTTCATGATAACTACTTACATTCTTGTAGGTTAGGTTACATTTTTGAATATTTTGATTACATGTATCATTGTTGTAGGTTGATTACAAGAATTGATCACTTATTTTCAACTACATGTGGTTATGCATATTGGTAGTTGGTTTGGCATTGCTTATGCATACTGTTGGTTGCATGTGGCAATGTGTACAATGGAGTAATGGTTGTTGTCACGCATGAGGTCATGGTTTGTGTACTTGATATGGTCATGCATTGAAACTGGACTCTAGTTAGAATGATGTGTGTATGGTTTGATATTCATTTTTTATATGTTTATATACAGTTGTTATGCATGTATGGTTTTGGTTATAGCATGCATGAATAGTAGGTCAACACATGCCTTGTGAAGTCATGGTATGCAATTTATGTCATCATGATGCTATTGGTTGTTATGATGCTAATGTGTTGGCCGAGATAGAGTAGGAGATGCAGATTATCATAATAAGGTTGTAGCATTGAACTTTGGGGTAAGAACATATCGTCATACATGTATTGTATGTTCGACATGAAGGTATGTAAGTTAAGTATTTTTATATGCATTAGGTTTATATACATTAGGCTTATGTACATGTCTTTTGATGTTATGGTTACATTTATGATAGTTGTTGGTTGATTAGTGTATTTATATGCACATGTGTCAGATAGTCAAGAATGATAGTAACCTGTAGTTGTATGCATTTCTATTGTTGTTTTATATTAGTTAACCGATGATTATGCTATATGTTGTTGATGAGTATGTTATAGATTAACTTGTTGATTGTTATATGACAATTAACTTGACGATTCAGTTTTATGTTTTTGATGAGAATGATATAGAGCTTATTGTTGTTATATGCTACTAACTTGATGATTAGAGTTATTTCATTGGGATCTTGATGCCGTAATTTGGATTGGTCATATGTGTGATGGTTATGTTCATTGCATTGAAGATCTTGATGTTATATGTATTGTGTTAACCTAGTTTGATGTATGCAAATAGTTATGGTTACAATACTCAGGTATGAGATGACATATTTGTGAGATGGTGTCATACTAAGCTAGATTGATCATAAATATGTGATTTTTATGCATGAATAACAAGTGCTTATGAGCTTATGACGTGAACATATTAGTTAGTTATTGTTATGGATATCATGATTTATGTTGACATGTTGTAAAGTTATATCTCGCTAACTAGATTGATTTTGTGGACAAGATAGCCTCCCCTAAGGTACACTAAGGTGTGCGTTTTCTTATGTATTATACTTGGTGTTCCATAGTTGATTATGTCGTTTATTTCATATTTGATTGTTTAGCTCTTGGTATGTCGTCTAATTGATTTATATAACATGGTATGTTTGCAAGTGGTTGGATGATTGATGAATTGCTTAATATGAGCACGTGTTCAAATGATTTGTTTTAATATTATTGTACTAACATGTATGTGTTGAGATAGTTGAGATGTACTTGAATGTAGTTGATAGTTGTAGCATTATGTCTAATGACTATGGATTATAACATGATTGTTTGTAAAAGTTGATTTCAAATTTATAAATATGATTGTCTTGATATTTTGAACATGTGGTTGACATCTATGAGCATGATGCAGGGAGTTGCATGGCAAGAGAGGTTGCCATGAAATCTTGAAAAAGGTTTGGTTTGAGCTTTCCTTGGGAACCATGGGAATTGAGTCATGGTGTTTGTTGTTAGTCTTGTGCTTTTGGTATTTTATGAATTGTTGAGCTTGATTTGCAGCTTTGTTTATGTCTAGTGTATGACCATACCACTTTGTTTGCGAAGTCATGTTGTTATTGGTTTTTATGGTGTTCTTCTTGTTTGTTTCTTGTCTCGCCCTTTATGTTTTGAGTCTTGGGAATTGGTTCAAAAAGAGGAAAGTTACTATAGCTTGAGTAGAGCTATGTGGTATCCAAGAGGTGATGTAAGACTCACATGGAGCTTGGTGTATGAGTAAGCACAACTGAAGGTAAGACTATGACAGTCGGTTGGACTGGTTGGGTCCATTGTGGTAAATGGACAGAAGTAGTGCAGACATGAGAAATGTAACTAGAAAAAGTAAAGTAAATGGATCAGAGGTGTCATATGCTTTGGCTATGTTGGGAACTACTTCTCGCAATGCCTATGCATAAATAAAGAATTTATCTTAACTTCAACCTTATGTATTCTAGTAATTAGTTTCTGATCATAATTATGTTGAAGTTTATATATGTATACATGTATGAATGTATGTCGCTGTTTGACAGGATCATGGTTGTTTTATGCTAATTTTTATGTATGTATGTATATATGTATCCATGTATCAATGTTACTATCTAACAGGGTTGTCATGAATCATTCTCGTGGAGGAATGATTTCTTATGCAGGAGAACAACATGAAGAGGTTCCTTGTCTTACGAGGAATCAATTGGGAATAATAGTCACGACAAATATATGAGGTCAGTATCATGTTGATATGAATTGATAATGTATATATGTATTATTCCTATGTTTATGTTATGATAGGTAATGTCGAAGGATACATCAGCCAAGTGAAAGCAATGTGGTTTGCGACATGCTAAGGACAAGCATGGGTAAGACACCGTAAGCAAGGTTTCTTGGTAAGGACAATATGGTTTTGGATGGGTGGTACTGCTGTTGTGCATATACTGTATATGTTGTGCATGTTTCATAAATGATGTGTGCATGATGGACATGCGTGTTGTGTGCATATGGTGTTATGCGCATGTTGGATATGCAGTGCTTTGTACAAATGATGCTATATACGTGTTGGATGTGCAATGCTATGTACAAGTAGTGTTTCATTCATGTGGTACATTGGTACTATGTACATATGGTGTGGTGTGCATGATTGTACAAGTGGTGTTATGTGCATGTGGTGCTGTCTACATATTGTACAAGTGCCATTGTGTGCATGTGGTGCTAGGTACATGTCATGCATGTGGCACTGTGTACATGTGGTGTTGTGTATTTGTCGTGCATGTGGCACTGTGTACATGTGGTATTGTGTACACATTGTATAGTGGTGTAGTGTACATGTGGCATTGTGTACATGTTGTGTAAGTGGTGCCATGTACATGTGATTTTGTGCACGCATTGTGCAGGGGGTTCAGTATACTAGTGGTACTCTATACATGTTGTACATATGGCATTGGTGTACGTGTGGTATTGTGTGCATGTCATAAATGTTGTGTTATGGGCATGTGGTATTATGTATGTGCATCATGCAGTCATGGCATTGCATTGTGTGTATTCATTGTGTTGTAATTTGTGTAGGTAGATGTATTGGGTGGTATTGCACATTGGGTATATACGGATGCACTGTTTTGTACATTGGGTGTAGGTGTATGTGTTGTATGTCAGGTGTAGGTGCATGTATTGCATGATGTTCTGTGTTAGGTGTGGTTGTATATGTGTTGCACACTATGTGTCTATGCAGATAGTTGAGGAGAAGACACTGGGAGTTTGTTGGGTGTAGCAACCGAAACAGAGTGCATATATAATAAAGATAAAGGTAGAAGCTAACGATTGATGAAAGGATAAGTATCATCATTGTATTTCAATTTTATTTTGCATGTGATTTATGACTATGGTATATCATGATTATATGTGATGTATTATTTTGGTTTATGATGGTTACATGTGATTTATGATTTTGATCTATGATGGTTGTGTTTGAGCTAACCTGATGGGATATCTGTATATATGTTAATTTGGTCAAATGTGCTAGTTTGACTTGTTGTAACAAGAAGCGAACAGAATTCCAAGTGTACCTTATTGAGGAACTACCAATGAGGTATGATGTGAATTTATTTTAATTTATTTAAAACTGATGGAAGCTATGACTATAGTATAGGAATCATGAACATGCTCAGTTGGGTAGTTGAAATCAGCTACAAGAATTAGAAGCTTGATATGGTGGTTTGGTAGTTGTTTTACGATGGTTTAATATTTGATTTATGTTGGTTTAGTATATGATTTATGGTGATTGATATATGCTTTATGATGGTTTATATATGCTATATGATGATTAGTGTATGATTGGTATATGTTTGGTATACGATTTGGCATATGGTTTGGTATATTTATATTGATGATGTTGTTATATGTACACCCCTGCATGGATGTAAATACCGTAACAAGTGAAGTTATAAAGCTCCACTATGTGGTATGGGTGTAATGCTATTATGCTATCGTGTGGTTGTGTTATCATGATGTTATGATTTCATATGAGTTTTCTTAAACAGAATGATCATTGTAAATACAGTAATGAGTTGCATTATAAAGCTTCAGTATGCGGTATGTTGTCATGATGTTTTGATTTTGAGCAAATCCTTCATTGTAAATACTGCGTCGAGCTGATTTATAAAGGTCCACGGGTAGTATGTTTTGTTTTCAATGGTCTTGCTGGTTATAGGTGTCATTGAACAACGAGGATGGTGTTCCCCCAAGGGGGAGGGTTCTATAACAACCCTACTGAAAATTCCATGTAGAAATATATAAATACCACAGATGATAAGATACATATTCCAAGCTAAATGGTGGGTAGGACATCCTAGGGGGTATTCATTTGGTTGTTTATGGCTAAGGAAATTGGCAAAGGAAATGGCTAATGCATTAAAAAGCCAAAATCACATTTATTTATGAAAATAATAGAAATTAGGAGAGAAGGAAGGTGAAAGGTCACATTTTGCATGTAAGGAGGAAATTGAAGGAAAATAATGGAAAATGAAGAAAATAGAGGCTTCATTAATAAAAAGGCTTATGAGGATCAATGGGCAAGATTTGGTTAGTTTAGTTTGGGAGCTCTCTCATTATTGTCTCTCTCTCTCATACTCTTTGTTACTTAGAGTTTTCTTGGAGCACTCTTGGAGGGTGTGGCATACTTGGATTCTTGGAGCAAGAAGGAAAAGGAAGAGTAGGAAAGCGCAATAAGGCATCGACATTAACAACAACATCAGATTTTCTTGCAAGTACCAAGTTGCATGTATGATTTCTTCACTAATTTTGGCATGCATGGCACATGCATGTGGTTTATTGGTTATGATCTGTCACTGGCATGGAGGATGGCCGAGATTGACAGTGGACTACCTAGCCTTGCCATTTCCTAGATAGCCATGGTGATTATGGGTTTACTTTCATTGCTTTCTTTTGGTTGGTTCTCATTTTTCCATAGCTTGGGTTGAGTTACTAGTCCTAGAAGCCCTAGTTGAATAAACGCTCTGGAAACCCTGTAATAGCCTGGGTTGAGTTACTAATCCTAGAAGCCTTGGGTGGAGAAATGCTTTGGAAGCCCTTGGCAGATTGAGTTACTAGTCCTAGAAGTCTTGGCTGGACAAATGCTCTGGAAGCCCTATATAAGTTATGGCTTGAGTTAATAGTTCGGGAAGCCTTGGTTGGACAAACACTTTGGAAGCCTTGGAAGGCTTGGATGGAGACCAATCGGATGATGGTTTTTTTTGGTGATGTCTGACTGTGAGGTGGAATCACTGTTTGATGGGTTCAGGTAGGTGGCCTCTAGAAGCCCTAGATGAGTTTTGATTGATGTCTTCTCTGAGATCCCACATTCATGCTTGGAATATGGCACTGGGATGATTGGGTGAAGAGAGACTTGGCTCAGCCAATCTATGATTGGGTGTAACGTGGTAGTCCCATCACCGGTTAGTTCATTGCATTTAATAATGAAAAAATTCATTCCCTTGATTTTCATGTGTAAATGTATTGATGTATATATATGGATTTTGATGGTTGACATGTTTATTGTATTTTTGTTCCTATTATGTTGTTTATATGCACATTTACCCCGGAGGTTGTTACAATGTATATATATATTTATATATATATATTGCAAAAGATTGTGTTGAATATTGTATGTGACATTGAATACTTAAACATTATAACTATTTTTTTTGGTAAGAATAACTAGAAAAACATGTTTCAGAGAATTGATAATGAGTGTGTGCATATTGTATGTGGCAGTCAATGATTAAACATTAAAGTCTTTTTTTTCTGGTAAGAATAACATTATACCTATTTTTTCTAGTAAGAATAACTAGAAAAACATGTTTCATAGAATTGATAATGAGTGTGTGCATATTGTATGTGGCAGTCAATTATTAAACATTAGTCTTTTTTTTGTCGTAAGAATAACTACAGAAATGTCAGAGAACTGATAATGAACTTGACATTTTATATATATAAAAGGGAGACTTATGGAGAGACACACCGAGAGAATATATCTATATATAAGAGAGATTATATATTTGTTATTTATATATTTAAATGGATTTTAATATTTGAGTATTTTGAAATAATATTAATTTTGATTATTATTATAAATTATATAATAAAAAAATATTTTTAATTTTAATTTTTTATTATATAATTTACCGCTCTCGATTAGTAGTTTCCTGTAAATTTGTAAGGAACCTTTGAGAGTTTCGGAAACGTACCCAAATTCCTAGCATTCCCATGTTATAGAAACTCATGCAAATATATATATATATATATATATATATATATATATATATATATATATATATATATATATACAGAATTACTATGTATTTCACGTTTTCAATTAGTGTGCCTTGCCACTCAATATGTTTGGAGTCCATGTGGATATAAGCGAGGATTGTGACTATTGCCAAATATTCACTGCAGCTAATGGTTTTCTTCTGATCACTCAGATGGGAATCTTTTGTTGACCTAGATCAACAATAATTCCACTCCACGATTATCGTGGCATGACTCTGCTGAAAAATCTTTTGTATGGCACAATGCACGTCAAGTCTTATGATTGGTTTGATTCCCTATCCAACATATCTAACAATTCCAACCAGCAATATTTTCGCCCACCAGGATGTAAGCCAGTTTGTGATTACAATATCTCTTAACAATCATGTAATTGCGTCGAGATAAGAACACTGAAATATTCTATTTATTGATCGTCCTGTTTCTACGCATTTGTCTTTTACAGTGACACTTGTAGAGTTGAAACTGAAATCGGAAGCTGTTATAAGAGCTCCATTTTGTGAATCATCTGTATTAAATCCAACAGCAGGGGTTAACATACATTCCTTAAGAGAAGTAACATCTTGTGCAGTGCTGCATGTACTAGCCCCACCTTATAGAGAGGATCCTGGATACTATCGTTTTTATCCTTACTCCACTCGACTTTTGCGTAAGGGTAAGCTCTAATGATCTTCCTTGAAATCCTTTCATTAAATTGCTATAGAGAAAGGTTTATTGTGATTTATGGAAGGGTATTTCTACGGATACGTGTTTTGACAGTGAGAAAAAGCCAAGGAGATATCAATCATGAAGGGTTTGTGTTGCTGGAAGAAGTGGAAAAGCCTGATAACTTCATCCTTAAAGGAGAGCATATGGAGGCGCAATCATTAATGTTGTTTGATCATGTCACTGTGAGTACGGTTTTCTAGGTTTCATACACGTGGTTATGCCTATACACTGCATAAATCAAATGCATATTTTAGGCAATTGCTTTGCTTTTGGAGTTTGGCCTGTGGTCCATTTGATTGTGCATCTAAATGAACGTGACTTTCAACAGTGAATACTTTAACGCGTGCATGCAAACCTGCAATGGCCATATTTGGGTGGACATATAGGCCAATATTTGGCTGTAAAATCACTGGAGTTATAATCATTGAACATATTAATTGAATAGATTGAATTTTAATTAGGTGTATACGACTAATGTTATAATCGTCTAAGATATGAAATTGAATATATTGAATTGTAATTAGCTGTTTACCTCGTCTGATTATGTTGCTTTGTTTTCTTGTGCAGAATTTTATAGTGACAGTTTTGTGAACATGGTTTATATTTTTTTTTTAGTTGGTATTAGAACCAGGGTAGAGATCTAAAGGCTCGTTAGTACATGTAGTTAGTTAATCTTAGGTTTTTGAAAATAGCAATAAAAATACCTTATTATTAGTGTTTTAATGGAGAACACTCCAAACATTAAAGGAGTAAAAAATGTATACCTGGATTGTTCACACAAGATATGATTAGTCTTAGATATGTAATAATAAGAGAACCTAGCTTCCGTCGTAAAGTCAAATTGATTTGGACATAAAATGTGTTCAGAGAATTGAAAGAGCTGAAAAGAAGATAGGAAGAATTGCATAGATGCTTGGACATACATATCAATCAATTGTAGAACAATTATACAGATGCTGCTTTTCATGTTCCTAGAAGGAATGATATAAACTTTTTAAGAAATGTCTTAAGGATTGGGCACTACATATAGAATTGTCAAAAATTGAATGTGGATATCCAAAATGTGTTGAACTACTTGTAGAAATTTTGCAAATCTTACTGTAGATTAACCTGATAATGCAATATACCAAAGAAAAATACTATAATCTACTTCTACTATCAATTTGTAGAAGCTTAAAGATTTAGCAAGATTCGCACTGAACACATATAACAGAAGAAGAAGAATCAATGCACATGAAACCCAAAAAATACTCATGGAAAAGCCTCAACTAAAAACCTCACTATCTGTATTATCATACAAGGTGGAAATACATCAGAATTATACAAATATTTAGCTCTCATAGCTAGCCAACTCTCAATACAATCCTCCTTGATGCTCACAGAAAAACCTAGCTTCTCACAAGCCTTCTCCTCTGCCCTCCAAGCTCCTATTTCCTTGTGCAGATTCTTTTGGATGATTATCCTTCACCCAGTCGAACCCTGCTCTCACACACTATCATAACTGTGCAATCCTCCAAGGAACCTTATCTTCACTGCATGCATTAGTTTCCTTTCTAGGAAAACACATGCAACTGATAGTACACTCTCATTGACATTTAGCTCAACTGGGTCTTTCTCAAAATAGACATGCATGAGTTTCTAATGAGGGAATCTTCAATTATCTGGAGTACATTGGTTGAGTGCATGCATGCATCAAATGACTGATAACTCACAATTAGTTCCTCAAATAGTTTGGAACTAATTTAAGTGGACTTAACTCAATAAACTGATTTAACTAATTACAACTCAAATATAACTCAATATTATATCCTTAATTGAGGGACAATCTCTTTAATTTAAGAGATAACTGTTACATGACTGTTGATGAGCCTCATAAATGGGTAATTATATAGGTTCATTTTACCTCCTAACTTAGTCAAACCAACCATTATCCTAGCTTATTACAAGATTTCCTAATTATATTTATGCTTATAGAGTGAGTTGAGTTAGTTATTGTGCCATGTGGTTTAACATGTATTTAATGCAGATTATTGATGAGTTTCGAGGTCAAAGTCAAGGATCCAATGGACAAATGGCAGCAATAACTCGAAGTAGAAAAAGAAAAGGACTTATAGGATGTAATCCCCCTCATTTATTACTCCTCACTTCGAATTCCCCTTCATTTAGCTCAGAGTGAAAGCAGGTGAATCATGCACTAGAAGGCAGCCAAGCAAGTGGAGGATGACTGATGATTATCTCGAGTTTTGGGAGCCAAACCTCCCTGATTTTAAGGAAGATATTGGTGGCTTCATTTGTATAAGTAGAGAGGCCTAGGGCATCACTAGGGTTAGATTTTTTGTCGGAAGTTTGTTGTATTTTTGCTTATGTAAACTATGTTCCAACTTCGAGCTTATTATTTTGAGATAGTTTCATATAATCTTGTTATTATTTTGATAATAAAGATGGAATCCTTTTTGATATAGCACTGAGTTACCTCAGAGGGTTGAAGCTCTTGGGTTAGGGTCCAATCCAATCAGCCAAGCTCCTCTTCACTTGTATTTATATGTTTTATTTCAGATTTTTAAATTAGGTTGCTATTAAATGTATTTCTTCTATGGTTAAAAATAGGTTCCTTTTGATGATTTAGTTGTTTTCTTCCATTTGTGCTTTCTATACCAGGTTAAGCAGTGATAAAGAGAAGATGAAAAAGGTTAGAAACAGTGCCTTGGCCTCTCTTTCTCCCTTTGGGATCATGATTTGAGGCAAAGACCCTCTTGCTACCCTAGAAACACAAATTTTCCTCATCCATAGGACTTTTAGTGCTTGCAGTTTTTAGTAGGTTAATAGTCCAACTTTGCTTTTCCTCGAATATTCTTCGTCATAATCATTTCTTTATTTGCAGTAGTCTTCTTTCATGCTTTCCATTCTTGCAACATTTCTCAACATTTCCTTTCATTGATCATAGTTTAGACTAGTTCGATGCAAAACTTTGTTTTCCTAGATGCACTCATTTCATTGCTTGTTTGGTTTTATTAGTTGAATGTCAGTTCCTTTGCAGCTGGTATCTTCTTGCAAAAGACCAGCTTATCAGCCATCACATCCTCCATTTGATCCATGCCCTACAGGTCACCCAAATCTCACCTCAATTTTGCCTTAGTTTCCTGCATTTTCCATAGAACGTCTTCCTCTCTCCTTGAGAAAACCCAATGATCTTCCTCTCTCCTGGTGATTCTTAGTAGACACTAGGTGCCCTAAAACCTCATTTCATCCTTCATCCACCTTTTTCACCCACTCTCAGACCCTCAAAATAGTGAAAATTGCTCTCGACCTCCTCTTGTAGGCCTCCTGTAGTGGCCCTATTTTCCTAATGCAGATTTCCTGTGTCCTCCTATAGATTTTCCTGTAGGCTTTCTTTTGAAGGCCGAGTGTTGGAAAAGTGTCCAGAAGGCCACTTGAGACCTCTTAGGACCCATTCACCCCATCCTACATCCTCTCAAGTCCCAAATCCACCCTCCAACGCCACCTATTTGCTGGCACATTCACACACAATAAATTACATGCGTGTAAAATTCACATAAAAATACAGAGAAATCTAAAAACAAATGTTATTTTTGCTTATTTACTTCTAGAAATAGCTTAGCTAGATGTTTTTTACTTCATTGAGTAGGTAACGACATTCCTTTCATGGTTTTCATAATGCTTTCTGCAAAAGTAGGATTAGTTGGTTAATTAGGGTTTACTAGGTTTGCTTTACATTTCAGTCTTTCTCCTTTCTGCAATCAGAGTAGCATATGTAGAGTAATCTTTCACTCCCTTCATCACATATAGAGCTTCTTCTGGAATCCATAGAAGTTGGGTAGAGCTCCTAGTGATCTTGTGCCGGATGACCAAGTGACAACCTACAGTAAGAGCTAGCACATGTGCATACAATACCGATGCTTCCAAGTTTGTTACGAACTACCAGGTTGATAAGAGAAAAGTAGGCATCCCAAGCGTTGCAGCATTATTGCTACAATATTGGTGCTCACCAACTGCAGAAAGGCTTCTAACTTGAATTTTTTCAACTAATTAATCCATAATGAATTAATTAATTATTTCCTGAAGCAATTGGTGAGACTAAATTCGAATTTAATTTAAAATTTTAATTCAAAGACAAATTAAAATTGAAATATTCTGGATTCTATTTTTATCATTTCTTGTTGCTATTTTCAACACGACTATGAGTATTTTTAGCATGTCGCAAACAAAATCAAAAACAAATTCCATCAAAGTTCTCTTATAATTGATGGTGCATTTCATACCACATTTATGTAATGACACTCATAGAAGAGCAAAGAAAAGTTTGTATATATTGTTAACATTCGCAAGGTTAGAACGAAGGAATACATATATACGCTGACCAAAATAATTAACCTAATAAATTCTTTATAATAACATTTGAGAAACATTAGGGTAAAGTAAGGCATAGCTGGGATTTTTATCATGCCCAATCAGAATAATATTACTATCCATGCTCTCATGAAATCTAAAAGGTTTATGGGACCCAGAAATATTACCTCAAACATAAAGTAAATGTATTTTATGAAGTGTAAGTTGGGAATATTGGAATAATATAAGTATCCATGCTCTTATGAAATCTAAAAGGTTTATGGGACCCATAAATATTATCTCAAACCTAAAGTAAATGTAGTGGGGGCAATTTTATGAAGTGTAATTTCAGGATATGAAAAAGTTAAAACTTTTAAAATCTAATAGATTTCTTCATAAATACTAAGAATAATTTTATTTTTTAAATATAATGTAATGTTATATTAATAGTATTTTTTTTATTATTAGCATTAAATTTTGAATTTATAATAATAATAATAATAATAATAAATAATTTAATTTTGTTTTGGGTAGTTTAATTCGTTATTAAAGTAATGTCAAATTTGTGAAAATTAAGAGATCCAAGATTCAAATTTTATTATTTTCGATCTTGTTTATGGAGATGTTGAAGCCCCGAAAATCGGGTCTACAACAAGGGGGATACCCACCCGGTCCAGACCTTGGCTGGCAGCTCCTTTTCCGTTTGGTATAGTGGGTCCGACTGGGGATATGAGACCAGTTTCCCAATTTTTGTGTGTGTGTGAAGGATTGATATTTCCTTTCTAAAAGTTTCTATGTGAGATGCTCTAATTCTAACTCTGATCTAATGATATGCAATCTTATTCTAATAAACAGAAATATCTAAATCTACACTAACCTGGGGTGTAATCCTTCTGTTATGCGATCTAAAATGATTTCAAATAACAATCGGTAATAAAGATCATTCAATTGTTATGAGAAAAGAATTCAATATAGATAAACCACTTCGTATAAGAAGTTAGACGAAACAATTGTGAATTTCGCATAATAAGCTACTCATACATAAAGCATAAATAAATAGCTATCACCATACAAAAGTGCCAAATGATAACTCAGGCATTCACGCATCAATATATAAACAACTGAATATGAATATCACTTTAACACAGAGGCGGAAATAGTTAAGAGATAGAAGTACCATTTATAACTAGTTCTGCTCATGAGATTCAAGCGATAATGATTTATCTCTTCTTAATCCAACATCCACTAAGAGTACAGAAGTGCAACATCAATAGCAGATATTAAATGCAGATATCAATAAATCCTATTACATTCATTCATCAAAACCTCATCGGAGGGTGCAAAAGTGCATGTTCTGAAGACAAGTTTTTAATAAATTTCTGGACCCTTCTCTAAATGCATGAAAAGGGTTTAAATACTACTAACTAAATCTAAAAATAAGTTATTACAAAAATGTACGATACGGTTTAAATGACCGTCCTTTTTCTAGGCAAAAGTAAAGAAAAATTAATACTAATATTGAATCTAAAGTTAACAACTAACTACTTCTATATCTGATCTTTGAAATCGTAAGCATTCAGCATTTGCTCGAGTAGGGTTGGCTCGCTAACTTCAGACTTCAACTGTCCCGTGAAAACGGAATCAGCAAGAGCTGGTGCCATCTTTTCGGCAGAATTGATGATGCATTTGAGAGTCATACACTAGCTGTGTGGTTTTACCAAATATGCCCAGTAAGCATCCCAGTTCAACTTAGTTAATCTTTTGATTGATTCTGTTTTTTCTTGAGCCTTATGTTTCCAGTTTGTCTACAATTGCTATACATATATACATTCCATATTGAAGATATTTCAGAAAATTACTACTGGTTTTACGATTCAAGTTTTACTTTTTTCCTCTAGCGTTCTTTTTTCAAATTTCTGGGCCTACAGGTGACTGAGCAATTAGAGGCTTTCCATTTCAAGAATTTTTACCCAACGATGTGCAATTAGTGCTAGGCGCATCGGAAACTGCTTCCGTTTCTTGATCCGGGCTTCCTTGGTGTGATTTTCACCTCTTGTGTGCTTTCTTTTAGTGGATGTAAAGCTCAAATTTCGTGAAAATAATAATTCTGTAAGTTCTTGACCTTGAGTTTTGAATTGTCTGTTTTTGATGTCAGTGTTGTCCAATATCCATTTAACCATGTCCGTGTAGGGGAGAATTCTGGGCCTCGCTGCTATCTGGTGCAAAAATGAACAAGCTAAATCTGCAACTAATGCTTCAGAAGATCCCTGTGAACCAATAGTAGCCATAACCTCCGTCACCTTGGGATTTTCTTCTTCAAGTAGATTATACATGCCTTCCTAAGTTGTGATACTAGTGTCTCTATTACAAGCGGTGTCTGTGTATAGGGGCGTCATTTCTTTGTTGTCAGAACTCGGAGCTTTGTCTTTCTTCCCCATAATATCCTCTATACTGCTCTGTATAGTTCTTTGTTCTTCATTCTTGCATTTTACATGTGAGGTGAGAGTAATGATAAGGAAAGGAGATTGGAAAGCTTTTAAATGTTGAAGACATAAAAATTAAACCACCTTACGTGAACTGACTTTTTGATAAGCGCAAAACCATATTTCATTAACAATTGGAAACTAACTCATTAATTAGCATTAAAGCGCATAACCAGGTCTTGGTTCATGGAAATTTTTTTTTTCGAATAATGAGTCGGAAAGATTCGCGATGAAGCAATTTTGCGATTTGCTTGACAATATCACAGATCGCTGTATCACATTTTCATGATACCATTCCGCCACTTTGTCGCAATATCACCCTGCCGCTTTATCGCAATATCGTTGTACCGTAATATCGCTATATCGCAATATCGCAATATCGCAATAACGCAACATGTGACAATTTTGTTAATGTGATTTTCTGCGAAATGTGATTTCGCGATATGCACCGTCATATATCGGCGATTGGGGTTTTTTAGCGTAAGCGGCCTTTGATGCATGCGATGTGATATATGTTTTTTAGTATGTAGTCTCGCATCACAATCTTGCAATCTCAGAATTCGGCTTGTAAGGGGGTATCCTAGTGTTCCTTTTGCGATGCGATATTTCTTAAGGAGCAATTTTATCTTACCTTATCATGAAACTTAAGCTTTTTTAGATTTTTCGAGGTTATTTTCTTAATTTTATGATAGTAAATTTGATTGAAAAGGGAATACAAGCATTAATTCATTTTAAAAAATTTTGGACTAAGGGCCCCCACTTATTTGGTATTAGTAATAACACTAGATAAGAAGGGGGGTTGTTGCTGGCCACAACAATTGGTGATTCACTTGGAAGAACCAGTTATCTCTGCTTTTCTTTTGAATTTTCTAAACATCCAAAACAGAAAATTTTCTAGAAAGTTAAACTTTATTATAGAAAGACAAAGTACATTATGCTTTTGCCTATCAATGATATTTTGTTTCTTCTATTTTCAACTTTGATTATTTACTCCCTCAAGCTAGTTCTTGTATCTGCATCAGTCATTAATTGGTTTATAAAGATAAAAATACAGTCTTCCCTGTAAATCAGTTTTGAATATGCTCATTTGTCATAGGTAGAGCCTTTGTTGCTAGCAGGCGTTTATATCCTTAACAGGGTTACCTGTTACCCAGCAATGATCCTATATCCTACTTAGAGAAATATACAATTTTCAAAGAGAAATACATATCCACACTTATTTCTTTCATTTTTTTTTTTATCCTTAAAGAACAATGTCTTGGTTTGATAGCCAATTTATGACATAGTCATTCACTTCATTTATAGCTATGCTGAACAAGCTGGCTCGTGATGAGACCCCTTGTCTTTTGATTGCAACAATCTTGAGTCATTGCCCTGTTGTGGTATGCAGTATTGGCAAAGTCAGCAAGCTATAATATCTATGATCATGATAAGTCGGCTCCTGATGAGACCTCTTACTCTTTAAGTTAAAGTGTATCATTGGATCATTCTTTCAGTGTTGTAGTTTACTAGGTGGGGAGGAAGTCAATGTTTCCTTAAGATAGCTCTGGACGACAATGGTAGAGTTTTTGGAAAGATATTTTCTGTAGAGAATCTTCATTTTATTATTGATACGTTTTGATTGGACTGATATAAAACAATTTTTCACTAAAGGTCATTTTCCATCAAAATTTACAAAGTCGAAACTAGTATCATTTCTAGGTCTAGAATTTTTAACTGTATCTTCCATAATAATGATCAATTTTCTAAAAGACTTCTATTTATAGAAGTGAAAAAACAAAATATAGAAGAGAATTTGTGTCTTTTTTGTGAATTCCAAATGTAACCATTTACAACCGGTTTTATTATAGAAATAAAAAACTAATCTACAAACTAAAAGAAAAATATCCTTTGGAAAATATTTCTTGATGATTTGTCCGTTAACAGGTAAAGAATCTCTTTTTCCTGTTAAATCCTGCAACATAAAAGTGGACAGCCTTATTACTTCTATGATTTGAAAAGGGCCAAGCCACATTCGTTGAAATTTTGCATATTTCCCTTTTTCCTCATGAGCCTTGTCCCATTTTAAAACTAGATCCCCCATCTAAAAATATTTTTTGGATATCACGTTTGAATCAAAAGAGGCTTTTACTAATGCTTGATGATGAGCGTGAGTTATTTTGGCCCGTTCTCATTGTTCTTCTAACTTAATTATTTCCAACTGCCTTAGTTGTAAGGAAGAAGTTGGTGCTTCATCAATATATTGAACTAAGGCTAAAGAGGGAAGAGATAAATGACTCGGAAGAACCACTTCTTTCCCATAAACTAAATTAAATGGAGAAGTGCCGATGGAGGCTTTCTGCGTTATTCGATCTGCCCATAAGGCATATATTAAAGACTTGTGCCAATTTTTATGATTTTGGTTAATGGTTCACTTAATAATTCTGGTTAAATTTTTATTTGTAGATTCAGCTAATCCATTCCACTGTGGATAGTAATTGGCAGAGTATTTAAGATTGAAACCCCTTTTGAGTGCAAATTCAGTCATTGTATTACTAGAAGAATATGATGCATTGTCAAACATTAAAGCAGAAGGCAACCCAAACCTGGTGATTATGAACTAGTCTATGAACTTGATGATATGTTCAGCATTAGCCATCTTGAGTGGAACTGCTTCTACACATTTAGTAAAGTAATCTGTTGCTGTAAGGATATATCTATGCTATTTAGAAGAGTAAGGAACAATCTCACCTATTATGTCCAATCCCCATTGATCAAAAGGCTACTAAATGTTGACTGGTTGTAGTGGAAAGGACGGTTTCTTTTGTCTCCCAGCAGCGGTTTGACAGACTTGACATTTCCTCATGTAGTTATGTGAGTCTTTGAATAATGTGGGCCAGTAATAGCCTCTGTGTAAGATTTTATGTGCAGTAGCGTCTCCAGCATAGTGTCCGCCTGCTGGCCCATCATGGAGTTCCTGTAAGACTTTTTCAGCTTCAGATTTCTCAAGACATCTAAGGAGAACATAATCATAATTTATTCTAAAAAGAACATCGTTTACGAGTTGATATTGTTTGGCTTTCAGCCTTAGAGATCTTTTCTTGGTATGATCGAGGTTTGAAGGAGCATATCCATTCTTTAAGTAATAAATGATATCAGCGTAAAATGATTCAACATCATTTAGGCTTACTTCATACATTCGTATCTCTGCAGATGGAATTTCAGACATAAGCAATGCTCCGACCAGCATTTTGCAAAAGCCTTGACCTTTTAAAATACTTGCTAGTTTGATTTCTACATCATATTCCTCTAAGGCAGTAACCCAATTGGCTCTTTTCTCACCCACATCTTTTTTTCCTAAAATATTTCTTACCACTGGAAACGGTACTATGATTTTCATATGGGTTTTGAGTAGAAAGGGTTTGAAATATTTAATTGCTTTGAAAAAAATGTAAGCTTGTTTCTCCACATCTGAATAATTTAACTCAGCCCCCTGTAAATTTGAACTGAAGAAAGCAATCGGGGCTTCTGCCTTTTCTTGGTTTTCTTGAGTGAGTATCGCGGCATATGATCTATCAGAGGCAAATGTATATAAAATAAAAGGATCGGAAAAATTTGGAGTTGCTAAAGATGGAGCGTTCACAATTGCTTGTTTGATCAAATTGAATGCCTCATATTTGTCTTCGCCCCATTTAAAGTTTGAGTTCTTTTTAATCATTGCTTGTAAAGGAGACATGATTCTTGAAAAATTTGGAACGAATCTCTTTACAAAGTTAATCTGGCCAAGAAAAGATTGCATGGCTTTCTTGTTGTGAGGTAGGGGTATTTCAGAAATCTCCTTGATTCTGTTAGGATCAATGTTACTTCCAGATTTTGACACTATGAATCCAAGAAGTTTTCCTTCACTTAACGCGAAAAAAGAATTTTTTGGGTTAAGTGAAATTCCATACCTTTGATAACGTTGGAAGATTTGTTTTAAATCTTTAAGATGATTACTTTATTTCTTGGAATATATAGTTATATCATCCAAATAGATTACCACTAATTTGTTAACTAAACCTTTGAACGCGATGTCCATGGCTCTCTGAAATGTGGCACCAGCATTGATCAGACCAAATGGCATCTTTTGATATGTGTATGTGCCCCATTTAGTTCTGAATGTGATTTTCAATTGATCATCGGGATGTACCAACACTTGATTGTACCCTGAGAATCCATCCAAGAATGACATTAATTCCGATCCTGCGAATGGCTATAGTATTTGTTCCATGGGAGGTAAAGGAAAATTATCCTTTTGGCAGGCTTTGTTAAGATTTCAAAAGTCAATACAGATTCTGATGTCTCCGTTCTTCTTTCTAATGGGAACCATATTGGAAACCCATTTGGAATGTCGGACGGGAAAAATTATTTTGGCTTTCAATAACTTATTGAGTTCAGATTTGATCTGGTTTTCTAGATTGGGATGGATCTTTCTCAACTTCTGTTGGACAGGCTTTTCATCGTCTATCAGTGGAATAGTATGTTGGATGATGGAGGTTTCATATGTTTTGAGTTCATCGTAATTCCAAGTGAAGACACCCTTGTACTGTCTCAAGAGATGGATATATGTTAATTTTTCTTCAGGAGTTAGACCAAGGCCTAGGTTGATATTCTGTGGTTTGGTATCAGTTCCTAGATTCACTAATTCATATTTCAAAGTTGAACTTTGGAGTTTTGAATTGGTAGATCTTTTCAACTAATCTTTCAAATCATAAAGGTCTTCTAACTTGACTACCGACTTAGGTATAGCATTGTTAGTGCTATCTTGTTGCAATTGTTGGTCATGTTGGCTTTCGTCAATTATTTTATTGGTGTAGGATCCTTCAGATGTGAGGAAACTCACAATATGAGGATCATCATTAAAAATCCTCCAATTGGTAATGTTATCAGGAATTGAGGGTCTAAAAATTAATTCAATTGAAAATCGATCAGGGCTAAAATCTTCTGAAGGAATGAGCTTGGAAGCTACATTGGCTAAGAGGCCTGCACTAACATTCTGGAGTCTGGGAATTGACGAAATATTAAATGCTATAAAGTGTTCAGTCAGATCTTGAACTAAAGATTGATAATGTTTTAAATGACATGATAAACAGTGTATAGTATTACGTACCTGTCTGATTACAATTTCAGAATCTCTGAAAACTTGAAGGTATTTAACGTTTAATCCGATTGCTTTGTATAACCCTTGGACTAAAGCCTCATATTCTGTGGTACTGTTGGTGCAATCAAATTCGAGTCTACAAGTTAGCATAGTTTTATTTCCCTCTGGACTTGTTAACACGCATCCTGCTCCTGCTCCTTCGTTAGACTTAGAACCGGCAAAAAATAACTTCCAAAATAAAGATTTATTTACAGGACTATATATAAAATTAATACATTTGGAACTATCTATCTGAGAGAAATTTTCTACTTGAGATAAAACAGAATGTTCTAGGTAAGGTGAAGAATGAGCATTAAAATTTCCAAGGAAAGAATCTACTGAGTAGTTGCCAATGATGCTATTGCTGTATGCTACTGGTTCATTTTCTCCTTCCGGTTCTGTTACTATGAATTTTTTATGTCTTTCTCGCTCAACTTTTATTTGATTTGGTTTACCATTGTAAGGGAGCCACATGTGCGACCAATGAGTTGCAAAGTATCCATGAAGTTTTTCTGACCAATCTCTGCTAAGAATTAAGCCATAAAATTCCGGAATACTAGTGACTAAAATGTTGATAACTTGACATACCTTTGGGTTGGATGACAACCTTATGGTAACCTGATTTAATTCACCAACCACTTTGACTTGCGATCGATCTAGCTGAACTATGCACACAGTAGATTTTCGCAGTTGAATGTTCAATTTTACACATATTGAATTTGGTAAAATATTCGATGAAGCTCCAGAATCCACTAAGCAATTATGCAAATTTTTATTGAAAATTTCGTAAGTAAGAAGAAATGGGGAGTATGAGATCTCGATCTTCCTCCAATTAGGGCGATGTAGTTTGGGTCAACTATATTGATCACATTAGTTGGAGGTGTTCCCATGTCGTGGGAAGCTTGAGAAATTACAGCGGCGGGCAGAGGTGCAACTGGTACAGCATGTAACTCTTTCAAGAGTATCTTTTGCTGGTGTTTTAACTTGCTCAATTCATAAAAATTGATGTTCATGTCTTCTATGATATTATACTCCATTTCATCTGAAACAATCAGTGTTTTAGATGGAGTCGATGAATTTGTTTGGACTGGGCTGGTTTGAGTCGCTTTAGGTGTCGTTTTCTTGGCTGCGACTTTATCCTTAGTCATCGAGCTTGCACTCTTTCGCTTAGGAGTAGGTTGAGGAGGATCAAGTTGATTTCTACTTCGAGTGCTAACTGGGGATGCTTCTTGATCCTCTTCATCTGGGAGGATTAAATCCCACATACCTTGTAACTCTACAACTTCTTCTTCGTCAATGTGTTCTTCAGTAGCGATTTCCTCTTCTTCTTCTTCTAATTCAGCACTTGTAATAGCATTTGTGGGCTTTGAATCAGTTGGCGGGTTTCTTTTAAAAGGTCTGTATGGGTTTTTAGAAGAAGTTTCTACCACTTGTTTCTTAATGTTGACCATTTCGTTAGACATGGTCTTAAAAACTTTTTGCAATCCTTCTAAATCAAATGGGTCTTTTGATTGCTTTTTCTTGGGATCTTCCTTGAAAGTAACCTTTTTGGATTTTCTTTCTTGTATCGTGTTTTTCTTTTCTAGGGCTATAATACATTTCTCTACTGCTATTGCTTCTTTCATATTTTCTACTAAAGTTGTTTTGTTAGCAATGTCAATGAAGATTGCTATGTTTGACTCGGCCCTAAGGTTAGAGAGGTCGTTGATCAATGTCACCGTAGACCTATCATCACCAAACTTGATAAGGAATTGTTCTTGGAAGATATCCCAACTAGTGATAGATCCAGATGGTAATGAAAAATACTATGATTTGGCTGTTCCTTGAAGAGTATAAGGAAAAATTCGAATGACAACATCTTCATTGGTAACTCCATTGAGATTAATGGATAGCATAAAGTTATTTATATGTTCTTCTGCTAGCATGTCTGCCTCAGGATTAAACTTAGGTAGCCATTTTCCAGGATGAGCCGGTAGTTGACTCAAGGGTGCAGGCATTAGGACTACCCCTGGGTTATTCCATGGAGATTGGGACACCGCTGAAGTACTAACAAAGGAAAGTGCATAAAATGATCCCTGCGGTTGAGAAGATGAGGATATTACGACTCCAAATGATTGAGTAGGAGATGTGGAAGTACCAGTGGACTGATGGACAATGATCTGAAGTGGAGGAGTGGATGGTTGACTTCGCAATGGAGAATTTGAGATGGATGATGATGATGAAAGGGTATCGCTATTGGACCCTTTAGGAGATTTCCTTGCTCTCTTCCTTGTGGGTAGAGGTAATTCGGTTGGCTGAATGCCAAACTTTTCACTCTTTAATTTGATAAGAGGATGAGCAGAGTTGTATTGTGAAGTCACGCTGCCTTGTGATTTATCAGATCTTTAAGGAGATATAGAAAATCGCTGAAGTTTGTGAATCAAAGATTCAACTTCAGGAGGTTCAATAGTAGATTGTTCTCAAATGTCAGGGTTTGTAGCAATGGTTGTTGTTCTTACGACTTCTGGCTCTGGATTTAAAGATTCTAAATGCAATGGAGAAGTCGGGGGAGATGGTGAGGGAAATTTACTCTTAGAATGGTATTTAGATTTAGACTTTCTTTCCATTCACAGTTCGAGGTCCTCCTTCTAGCGCCAAATATGTTGAAGTCCCAAAAATCGGGTCTACAACAAGGGGGATACCCACCCGGTCTGGACCTTGGTTGGCAGCTCCTCCGTTTGGTAGAGTGGGTCCGACTGGGGATACAGGACCAGTTTCCCAATTTATGTGTGTGTGTGAAGGATTGATATGTCCTTTCTAAAATTTCCTAAGTGAGATGCTCTAATTCTAACTCTGATCTAATGATATGCAATTGTATTCTAATAAACAGAAATATCTAAATCTACACTAACCCGGGGTGTAATCCTTCTGTTATACGATCTAAAAATATTTCAAATAACAATCGGTAATAAATATCATTCAACTGTTATGAGAAAAGAATTCAATATAGATAAACCACTTCATATAAGAAGTTAGACGAAACAGTTGTGAAAACATATCGCATAATAAGCTACTCATACATTAAGCATAAATAAATAGCTATCACCGTACAAAAGTGCCAAATGATAACTCAGGAATTCACACATCAATATATAAACAACTAAATATGAATATCACTTTAACACAGAGGCAGAAATAGTTAAGAGATAGAAGTACCATTTTTAACTAGTTCTACTCATGAGCTTCAAGCGATAATAATTTATCTCTTCTTAATACAACATCCACTAAGAGTACAAAAGTGCAACATCAGTAGTAGATATTAAATGTAGATATCAATAAATCATGTTCCATTCATTCATCAAAACCTCCTCAGAGGGTGCAAAAGTGCATGTTCTGAGGACATGTTTTTGATAAATTTCTGGACCTTTCTCTAAATGCATGAGAATGGTTTTAATACTACTAACTAAATCTAAAAATAACTTATTACAAAAATGTAGGGTACGGTTTAAATGACCATCCTTTTTCTAGGCAAAAGTAAAGCAAAAGTAATACTAATATTGAATCTAAACTTAACAACTAACTACTTCTATATCTGATCTTTGAAATCGCAAGCAGTCAACATTTGCTTGAGTAGGGTTGGCTGGCTGACTTTAGAGTTCAACTGTCCCACAAAAATGGACAGTTTGAAGATAGATTTGAAGGCATATTTGAAGATATATTTTATGGAAGATTTGACAAATTTTCTACAAGAAATACTTACTAATGGTGAAAGGGGAGTAAAGGAAACTCATGATGCGAACAAAGGAAATATTAATCATGATTTCATAGACTCTAATGTTGGATCGAAGATGCACCATATTCCAAAAATTGATATGAGGATGTTTGATGGCAAGGATCCCGCAAGATGGATATTATAGATGGAGCAATTTTTCGATCTCAATAATGTGAAAAACACACAAAAGGTATGTATTGCAACTTTATATTTGGAACCAAATCAGTTT
>APFE031729484.1:87301-110081 GCA_000404065.3 Pinus taeda | reverse complement strand
ATTATCACCAAAGTATTATGGTACATACAAGGTGTTGCAAAATATTGGTACTATGGCATACAAATTGGAGCTTCCTGCAGCTTCTCGATTGCACCCAGTTCCATGTTTCATGTTTAAAGAAGGTTATAGGCGATAAGCTCCTAGTTCAAAAAATATTGCCAAAACTTCACAAGGAAGGAAAAATTATATTGGAACCAGAAGAAGTCATAGAAACAAGAACTCGACAGCTACAAAATCGATCAATTTCAGAGTATCTTATCAAGTGGAAGAACTTATCTGTTGAAGGTTCCAGATGGGAGGATGAGAATTTTATACAGAATCATCCAGAACTACTCAAGCGTTGAGGACAACACTTTTTTGAAGGAGAGGGGAATGTGGGGTCCCTATAATACTAGCGATTACCCCATTACTATTGTAATTGTACCCCTTATTAATATTGTTGTGCCCCTATTGTTCCCATATTGTTATTACTGTGCCCCATAGAATCCCTCTATTGTTAATTTTTTGGCTTTATATTATAATTGTTAGGTCGGCTGGGTTATATTGTGACTCCTTAGACTCCTATATATAGACAGGAGGTTTTTTCATTTGAATCATCCAAGAATTGTTCATTTATGCATTGTAAAGGAGGTTGCCCCCTCTAAGAGGCTGAATTTTAAGGTGTTGATCTATCCTTTCTATCTTTTTCTTGAGTTGGTTTCATTGAATGAGGCAATAGAGCCTCATTCAAAACATTGTACTTAATTACCAACCTCTTCTTTCCACGTTTATGCTCACTATGTTTGTTGACATAAAAGGCCAGACATGCCCATGGGCTTTTGTAAGGCTCAATTAGGTTCTGTTCAAGCAACTGTTGAATCTCCTGTTTGCACAAAGCCTGTTCAGTAGGTGACATATGATTAGAACTTGCTTTCTGTGGTTTAGGAACATACCCTTCTTTATAAGGTAATGCTACAAAATATTTCTCTCTGGTCCAGAAAGCATTTGGCCTGCTTGCTATGCAATCATGGTGTAGCTTATCTGAGATTTCTTGCAATGACTTTTGGCCATGTATTTCTGCATGCTTAACAATCTTTTGAATTTTGGTGAGATCTTCCATGGTATCCTGCAGATTGTCTTCTTCAGTAGGCTTAACCTTAATTTGGTAATCATTCTTTGCGGGAATCATAATCTGCCCTTCAATAGTAGTAAATGTGACTGAGTCTTTTCCAAAGGTGACTGGAAGGAATCTTTTCAAAAAATCTTGTCCCAATAGGACATCTGATCCTGTATCAAAACTGTACAAAGTAACATATATCTGTACATGATTCAAATAAACTAGAAAATCAGGAGATATATGGTTAATCTCCATTAACTCTTTATTCATAGCTCTGAAGGACATTTTAGTAGGCTACCAATAATAAGAAGGAATTGCACCGAATTTGTAGCAACTACACATAGCTCTAGAATCAATTTGTGCATCTAGGGTGTATTCCTTTAAGTTTGGCAATTTTATTTTCAAAGGAATTACCACTTTATCTCCTACTCCCATGATATTTACCAAATCTACATCCTTAGATTTCATCAGCATTTCTTCTGGAATATCCTTCATCATAATTCTTGTCAATTTGGAATTAGCATCATCATAATCAGAAATAAGACTTTGAAGTTTAGATGGTAATTGCAATATTTTTGATCTTGTTAGTTTAATAGATGATTCCAAACTGCTAATTTTCTTCTTGAGAGTATTGATTTCATCCATACCTGTGACTTGAGAAGCTTCTGTAATATGCAATGGTTTGAACATTGTATCAAACTCTCTTTCAATAAAATCCTCATCATCAATTATTCTTTTGGAAGGTAATTGTTTTCCAAACTTTCCAGCTTTTCTTTCAATCTTCTTCTAGTTGTTAACTTGAACGGTTCAAGTTGTGCTAGCTGTGTCTTGACCTCATCAATCTGATTCTACAAATTGTCTGTTTTGTTGAAGTAAAACATTTTAATATCAGTGATAAAAGTTTCATCAGAGTCAGAAGAATCAGATTCTAAACTTATTCTTATGATATTAGGTAAATCATGATTATCTGAAGTAGAAGAATCACTGGAAATTTCAAAATATTTTCCATTTGAGTGGGAAATGAGATCCCAATCTTCTGGATTATGGACTGTAGTAAAAACATCCATGATATTCAACTGTTTCTTGTTTGTTTTCTCTTTGCAAGTATTAACATAATGGCCTTCTTTTCCACATATAAAACATGTTACCTTTGTTGGAAATAATACTGGGGGGGGCAGGTGAATCAGTATTATTAAATACTTTTCAATCAATATTTGCAGATCTGACACTTGAAACTTGCATATACCTTCCAGACTTATAATTTAAATTATTCTTCAGATGTTTGTCATTAATCTGTATGTGAGAACAATATAATAATGAGCGAGAACATAAATAGACAGTCAGACCAAGGAACACAAGATGTAAGGTGGAAACCCAATGTGGGTGAAAACCACCTGTTGCAATATGTCTCTATCTTCTTCCAATTAGAAACTTCTTTTTACAATAATTTTGTACTGGTGTAATCCTTTACCAGTACACTAGCTACAACCTGCAGAGAGCTACAATCCTCTCTCATTTTCTAGCTTCTCCTGGAAGGGAGCTACAACCCCCTTAGCTCTTTTACTAGCTAAGATACTAGTACGTAGGCACCGACCTACAAAAGGCTACTACCTTCTCTTTTCTTCTAGGGACCACGTTTCATCAATTTTCAGACTGGATCCATGAATATCAAGTAATCATCAAGTATATGTGCATCAACCAATTAACCAATAACTTCTCAGAATGTTGTAGTCAGACAAACAATACCAGTAACCAGACACCAAGTCTATAACCAGAACACTGCAACAATAGACAAAATCAGCTAAAATATATTTCAAGAAAAGTCCGCAACTTCACCAGTAGTAACCTGCGGATGTCCGCACTTTCCCTGTATGTGGCATGCGCAGCTCCACTCCTACAGTGGCTGTGCTCTACGCACCTCCACACCTCCAGCGTCTTCTGATCAGCTCACCTCTACACCTACTCCTTCACTGGTACTGCGCACCTTCGCGCTTGCGCTTTCTCTGTTATGCGCACCTCCGCACCTGCACCTTCTCTGATCCTGTGCACCTCCAAATATAGATAGTTTATCATTCCTCAAATATACCCCTGACTGTCAAATTCATAGATCCATTCATGCGCCAAGAGATCTCGACCCATCAGCAGATTTGACTTATAATGCTCCAGTTTTTTCTTGATTTGGGTTTAACTATAACGCCCCAACCGATTATCAGAAATTCAGATCTTGTTATTCTTAAGATATTCAACACACTTATGTCCAGCCAAATGATCTCCTTTCCCTTTTATAGCCAAGGTCTTACTCAAACCATGGATCAAAACCATTGAGAAACAATACTAGGGACTCAAAACTTGGGTTCAATGCTTTAGATGCAATACCACAGACCAAAACCATAGGATCAAAAACGTCGGACTAAATACCATGGACTAAACATAAGAATTTCCACGTGCGCTTTTTTCTCTGCGTGAAAATTTGTGCATTTTAGGTTTGCACTATTTGTTCAGAACGCATTCGAACTTATCCACATCTTATCAATTGTGCACTTGTGAAACCTAGCAATGTCCACATCTTTCGGACGGTGCACCTGCGGAACCCGAAAATAACATTGTTGCACTATAAATTGTCATCTGATTCCTTTGTCCTGCATCCCATGTATATTGCAACATCTACTATTTTCTTCTGTAGACTCATCTGGTTGTGTATAAGTGAATTTTTCTTCTATGAGTCGGTTGCCATCAAGTACAACACATACATCATAATGTCAACAACCTTTTTAGAAGGCTTTGCTCTTTTTCTGAATACTACCCTCTTCTTTTTGGAAAACATAGAAGGATAATATTTTCTCCTGGGAATATACTTATCTATCTTGCATGAGCATGAAACTTTTGACACTTTCTTTTTAGATTTGCTACTACATCCAAAATCATAAGTTTCTGCAAAATTATTACACAATTCTGTACTGAAATGCATCTACTTCTTAAAATTCTTTTTAGCTTTTTCTGATGCACACTCTCTTTGCAAAATAGAAACTATCATCTGATGTACTGCAGCAAATGAAGAATTCTCAATTTTTATTTTGGTGGTCTCAATATACTAATTAATCAAATCTGGAAATTTTCCTGGCATTGAAGCTATGTAATACCTCAAATAGCCAACATTGTGGTGATCTGCTTCTTGATAAAGAAGTTTTTGCATAACACAATAATAATCATGCAGATAATATATATTACACAATCTTTGAGATAAAACGAGTTGACTATGATGTACGGAATCTTCTGGTACTACCCCCACAAATTCATGTTTTATGGCATCAAAATAGCTTTCAGGGGATCTGTTGGATGTTCAATGATATTGTTCATTTCTTTTTCAGACAACTTATCCCACCACTGTTTTAAAATACTAGTAAAAGACCAAACAAGTTGTGTGACTATATTAGACGATGATGCTTTAGTTTCATCTTTTCGCTGTAGTTCCCAAGCATGGACATTATGCAAAACTGTTATTACTTCTTCACTTTCCATGTAATCAATATTTACCAAAAGTGTATTTACAAATCCTTTAGTTGATGGATTTTCAAATTTGGCAGGGACACTTTCCAAATTGTCTCTATATCGAGAAAAGGGACTATATGGAGATGGTTCATGTGCAAAAGTATCCTTGTCACCTTTCTTTCCTTTATGTGTGAATGTAAATGTATCACCTCTATCTCTTTTAGAACTAGTGTCTCCTTGAGTGGGTTCTCTAGGAGTTATGGTAGCATGAGAGGTAACACCAGACATGGCCAAAATTTGTGGAGCAGATGGTTGGCCATTTTCTACAAAGGTTTTAAGGCTGACATAACCTTTTGGTAATCTCAAGCTTTAAACAATAGGAAAATTGGTTAGCCTTTCTCTCATCAAATATGTTTCTCTCTTGCTAACATTATTCCTTTTTGTGCTTTCTCAATCTTAGCAGTATCTATGTTATTAATGCTTTTGAACAAAATACTTCTAAGACCATCTTTTGATTCATCTAAACTGGAATAAAACTTTAATTTTGAACTTGAAAGATCTACTTCTCTATAATGAGGTGGAGAAGTAGGTTGTGGTAATGCATCTCTTAAATGTTCAAGGGACCTGGAAGTAATTCCCATGTTGGAATTGATATCATTCAATTTCTATGTGTGCTCATTCTGTATCCCCAAACATTCATTATAATCACTGTGCATTTTCTTTATATGTTCTTTAATTTCTAACACATATTTGGCTATGTCATCTATGTTTTGCAACTTACAAACAATCTGATAGTTTGTATAATTATGCATTTTCTCTGTCTCACTATGATCTGCATCTGACATACTTTTCATCTCTATCCATTGGAAATCTGACTTTAGAGTACCATTCTTGAAAGTACTTCTAGAGTTTGCAAGCTCTAAATATCTTTCTTTAATCTTTGCTGTTAGATCATATTGAGCTCTGGGAAGACTAAAGCTTTTAATATCAGGCAATATTGTTTCATGCTTTTGATCTTCTAGTTGGAAACTAAAAGATGTACCTGATACACAGAATTGGCAATCATTAAATTTATGGGTTAGAGTTTTCTTTTGGTTTCTTTTGGGAACAGAATATATTGGTGGAACTGGAACTGATAAAGGAGTAGGAGAAGCCATAACTAGAGGAGGTATTATTGCTTTTATACTGTCTCTACTTCCTAAAAATGAATATCTATCTAAGATAGTCATGGATGTGACAAGACGAGGGCTTGTGAATTTGAGACCAGAAGAACCATCAGAATGTTTGACAATAGACAATTTTTTAGGTTCTTTTGATGTATGAAGTTGAGGATATTTTTGTGATAATGGAATTTAAGTACTATTCCATTCATCACGTAGAGTGCATTCTACAAAACCTATCTATAAGGGGGCAGTATTACCGGGACTAACTATTACTCCTTCTTGCAAAGCTCTTGAACACAATTTTGCATTGAGTGGAGGCATTGTGCTGGAAACAAATCGAAGACAAATAGAAGAATGAAGCTGAGCGATCAGAGTTTGTGGGGTGACATTGAAACCATTGAACTGAATATAGGCATTTGGAAACTCATTTATATATTGGTCATTTAAAGAAACTTGATATTTGGGAATTACAGAAGACGAGACAGGACCATTATTAAGAGGACTCTGAAAACCTCCCAACAATGCATCATTAAAATCATTCATTCTGGTATCCAGGACACAAGTTAGGCAAGAAGTATTTAATCCTAGTCTGATAAGAGGATTGATCCTGAACTAAATCATGCCTATATGAATATATTTGAACCCATGTTCTAAACCCCATTCAATATCTTCTCTTTTAATTAAAGGAACCTGGTAGACTTTCTGACCAGTAGAAATAGGAATATTTACAGAAGTAAAGTGAAATAACTGAGTCGCTCTGAACTGAAAAGAAGGGATCTTATATAACTTGTCTACTTCTATTGCTGGCAATGTCCAATTTTGCTGTGGCTCAAATTCTTGAACTAAAACTTTTTCATCATATATTTTTCTTTAGAAGTTTTGTTCAAATACTTATTCAGTAAAGACCATCTCTTTTTCTTAGCAATTTTCTTATCCTCAGGTGTTTGGAGAACAAATTCATTCAAAGAACCAACCATTGAGATTAAATATAAGTATGCACCTGAACAGAGGAGAAAAAGTCTTTGTGTTCCAAGAAAGTAAACACGGCAATCCGTTACCTCAAACGTTCTCTACCAAAGCCTTATCACCAACTTCAACTCATAAACAAAGGTAGGGACAAATACAACTCAATGGGAGAACCAGATAAGTATGAAAATTACTTGGACAATGAACTAGATGGCTCTGATACCAACTTTCCTTTTAATATTTCAAAATGATATTACATCAGAAGTCATATTACAATCTTAGGGACTTCTTTCCAGAGATCGACTGCAGTGGCATTTACCAGATCATGCAACTCATTGAATGAGCATATGTTCTAAGGACTGAGAGTTAGATCTCCGTGATGTAAGTAGGTTGAGGAGTTTCTCGCAGATGCAGAGCAGGGAGCTCAGACTGAGACTCGACTCAAACACACAAATTGACTCTAGAACTCCGAATGCACCTCCTTGTTACAATGCTAGTATTTATAATATCGTAGCAAGTTAACCGGTTAAAATTTTTACCCAAAACCTCTAACATATGGAATTTACTCCCATCATGAATATCACGTAGGAAATCATATCCGAAGGAGTATCACTAATGCGTACTTAAAAGATTCAGGCAAGTGGGTACTACCACCTATTATCTCGTCCCTTAGAGGCAGAGCCATAAGGGGACTGAATCCGACACTACCTAAAAAGCAAGATTACATGATCTATAGACAAGATGGCTAGAATCTAGGACATTGGCTCATAATAATTACAAAGTGGATATTTCAAAGAAAACCCACGAAAACTAAAATGTACATGATATCAGATGAGTGATTATATACATCAATCACTATTATATTGCCATTCTCCTACAATAGCATATTCTCTATCAGCTTCATCCATCTCTAGTATTAATTCTATGTCAGGAGCAAATATATCATGAGGCAAAGCATCGTCAATCCATTGAGGTGCTTCTTCCAAGAAATAGCAATAAAACGGAAAACGGAATACTTTTACTGGTATCTGTCTGGGATCTGTAGAAATTTCTCCATGGAAGCTGACTTTCAAATTGAATGATGGTTCATCTTGTTGTCTATCATGTATGCCTACTTCTATATCAAAATGAGTAAATTCAAACTCTATAGTGTGTTCATGTTGAGTAGCAATATGGATTTCCCAAACTGAAGTGCTAATGGTTTCTTGGAGATTAAAATGACAAACCGCTCACCCCTAGGAATATACTGAAACATGAAAAACTTAAACCAAGGAGTCCACCAGTTATTAGCACTATCTAACTATGTCGCATATGCAATAAATCTAACATAACCATGTATCCTGGCCCTCTGATGGATAGAGAAATAATCTTGCCATGTCCAATCAATATGTTGGACAAAACCAAAATATATGGGAACTAGTTCTCTACACAGTGAATAATAGACATGCCAAGGCCTATCTCTATAAGGTAACTCACTATTATACACTGTCATACCAAACTCTGAATCCAACCAAATCTGCAAAATCATTTGGATGACTTCAAGTGGTAATGACTTGACTCTTAAAACAACACAATCCCAATAGAATTCATATTTACAGTGACTACAGACCAAGACTGAATAGATTTTTGACTGACAGACACTAGACTAGACTGGACTTTTACTTGAAGAACTTTCTCCTTTGTACAGGGCTTTGAACATCTTGATTTCTTTTATTTCTGGAGCTCCTTCTCTTGTCAACATGTCTTCTAAATAATTTTCTGCACCTAATTTGTAGACAATATCAAAATCAAAACCTTCTAGCTAGAGAGCCCATCTTAGAACCCTCGTATTTCCTTGTTATAACAATTTCTTGTTGGACAAAATACCTTTCATATGTTTCAGATTAGTTCAAATTAAAAATTTGACACTTTTAAAAACAGTCTGAATCTTTGAATTCCTCTTTTGACATCAAGTATCTCTTTGTGGGAAGATAGATACTTAGTTTCTGTGTCATCAAAAGTACCATAGGAATATGCACAAACTATTTCTTTCCTTCCATGTTTCTATAATAACACTACAGCCCATGTATGACCAGATGCATCTGTTTCAAGAATAAATGTGAGATTAGTGTGTGGCATTCTTAACTTGGGAAGTTCTCTAATTTTGCTCTTTATGTTCGTTACTGCCATAGTCATCTCATTAGACCATTCAACTTTTTCTTTCTTCAGCCTTTTCTGCAAAATCTTAGTATATTCAGGTTGCTTTTCATAGAACTGATGGATGTAATTCAAGCAACCTAAAAATCTCTGAAGCATCTTTACATCAAGGAAAATATCAGGAAATTTTAGAAGATGAAGAAGGATATGAGGTTGAAGCTCTATGTGACACTGTTCAATATGAAATCCTAAATAGTCTATTCTGACTTTTCCAATTTGAAACTTTTCTTCTGAGTCAGATAGAACTAAACCATGCTTGTACACCATTTCATAGAATTTTTCTAAATGCAGCTTATGAGTATTTACATCCTTACTAAATACAAGAAGATCAATAATATATACAATCACATACTCTACCCCTCCAAAAATACCTTCCATCTGCTTTTGGAACTCAGAAGGAGCATTCTTTAAACGAAATGGTGTTATTGTCCATTGATATTGACCATGTGGAAATATGAAGGTTGTTTTATATCTGTCATCTGTAATGATACCAATTTGCCAGAAACTGCTTTTAAGATCAAATTTGCTGAAGACATTGGCATTGGCGATTTTAGCAAGCAACAATTCTTTATTGGGAAGAGGATACCTGATAGGCATTAGAGCCTCATTCAAAACTTTGTAATTAATTACCAACCTCTTCTTTCCATGTTTCTACTCACTATGTTTCTTGACATAAAATGTCAGACATGCCCATGGGCTTTTGCAAGGCTCAATTAGGTTCTGTTCAAGCAACTACTGAATCTCCTGTTTGCACAAAGCCTATTCAGTAGGTGACATATGATTAGCACTTGTTTTCTGTGGTTTAGGAACATACCCTTCTTTATAAGGTAATGCTACAAAATATTTCTTTCTAGTCCAGAAAGCGTCTAGCTTTCTTGCTGTGCAATCATGATGTAGCTTATCTGAGATTGCTTGCAATGTCTTCTGGCCATGTATTTCTATATGCTTAGCAATCTTTTGAATTTTGGTGAGATCTTGCATGGTATCTTGCAGATTGTCTTCTTCACTAGGCTTGACCTTAAGCTGGTAATCATTCTTTGCGAGAATCATAATTGGTCCTTCAACAGTAGTAAATGTGACTGAGTCTTTGCCAAAGGTGACTGGAAGGAATCTCTTCAAAAAATCTTGTCCCAATAGGACATTTGATCTTGTATCAAAACTGTAAAAAATAACATATGTCTGTTCATGATTCAAATAAACTGGAAAATCAGGAGATATATGGTTAATCTCCATTAACTCTTTATTCACAGCTCTGAAGGATAGTTTAATAGGTTTCCAATAATTAGAAGGAATTGCACCAAATTTTCAGCAACTACACATAGCTCCAAAATCAATTTGTGCATCTAGGGTGTATTCCTTCAAATTTGTCAATTTTATTTTCAAAGGAATTACGATTTTATCTCCTATTCCCATGATATTTACCAAATCTACTTAGATTTCATGGGAATTTCTTTTGTAATATCCTTCATCATGATTCTTGTCAATTTGGAATTAGCATCATCATAATCAGAAATAAGACTTTGAAGTTTAGCTGATAATTGCAATATTTCTGATCTTGTTAGTTTAATAGATGATTCCAAACTGCTAATTTTCTTCTTGAGAGTATTGATTTCATCCATACCTGTGACTTGAGAAGCTTCTGTAATATGCAATGGTTTGAACATTGAATCAAACTATCTTTCAATAAAATCCTCATCATCAATTATTCTTTTGGAAAGTAATTGTTTTTCCAAACTTTCCAACTTTTCTTTCAATCTTCTTCTAGCTGTTAACTAGGACGGTTCAAGCTGTGCTAGCTGTGTCTTGACCTCATCAATCTGATTCTACAAATTGTCTGTTTTGTTGAAGTAAAACATTTTAATATCAGCAATAAAAGTTTCATCAGAGTGAGAAGAATCAGATTCTAAACTTATTATTCTGATATTAGGTAAATCATGATTATCTGAAGTAGAAGCAACACTGGAAATTTCAAAATATTTACCATTTGAGTGGGAAATGAGATCCCAATCTTCTAGATTATGGATAGTAGTAAAAACATCCATGATCTTCAATTGTTTCTTGTTCTTTTTCTCTTTGCAAGTATTAGTATAATGGCCTTCTTTTCCACATATAAAACATGTTACCTTTTTAGAAGGCTTTGCTATTTTTCTTTATACTGTCCTCTTCTTTTTGGAAAACTTAGAAGCATAATATTTTCTCCTAGGAGTATACTTATTTGTCTTGCATGAGCATGAAACTTTTGACACTTTCTTTTTAGATTTTATACCACATCCAAAATCATAAGCTTCTGCAAAATTATTACACAATTTTATACTGAAATGCATCTGCTTCATAAAATTCTTTTTAGCTTTTTCTAATGCACACTCTCGTTGCAGAACAGAAACTATCATCTGATGTACTACAACAAATGAAGAATTCTCAATTTTTACTTTGTTGGTCTCAATATACTAATTAATCAAATATGGAATTTTTCCTGGCATTGAAGCTATGTAATACCTCAAATAAGCAACATTGTGGGGATCTGCTACTTGATAAAGAAGTTTTTGTATAAGACAATAATAATCATGCAGATAATCTATGTTACACAATCTTTGAGATAAAAAGAGTTGACCATGATGTACTAAATATTCTGGTACTACACCCACAAATTCATGTTTTATGGCATCAAAAATAGCTTTCAGGGGATCTGTTGGATGTTCAATGATATTGTTCATTTCTTCTTCAGACAACTTATCCCACCATTGTTTTAAAATACTAGTAAAAGACCAAACAATTTGTGTGACTATATCAGACCATGATGCTTTAGTTTCAACTTTTCACTATAGTGACCAAGCATAGACATTTTGCAAAACTGTTATCATGCAATCAATATTTACCAAAAGTGTATTGCCAAATCCTTTCGCTGATGGACTTTCAAATTTGCCAGGTAAACTTTCCAAATTGTCTCTATATCGAGAAAAAGGACTATCTGCAAATGATTCATGTGCAAAAGTATCCTTGTCACCTTTCTTTCCTTTATGTGTGAATGTAAATGTATCACCTCTATCTCTTTTAGAAGTAGTATCTCCTTGAGTGGGTTCTCTAGGAGTTATGGTAGCATGAAAGGTAACACCAGACGTGGCCAAAATTTACGGAGCAGATGGTTGGCCATTTTCTACAAAGGTTTTAATATTGATATAACTTTTTGGTAATCGCAAGCTTTCAAAAGTAGGAAAAGTGGTTAGCCTTTCTCTCATCAAATCTATTTTCTCTCTTGCTAACATTATTCATTTTTGTACTTTCTCAATCTTAACAGTAGCTATGTTATCAATGCTTTTGAACAAAATACTTCTAAGACCATCTTTTGATTCATATGAATTGGAAGAAAACTTTAATTTGGAACTTGGAAGATCTACTTCTCTATAATGAGGTGGAGAAGTAGGTTGTGGTAATGCATCTCTTAAATGTTCAAGGGACCTGGAAATAATTCCCATGTTGGAATTGATATCATTCTATTTCTGTGTGTGCTCATTCTCTATCCCCAAACATTCATTTTAACCATTGCGCATTTTCTTTATATGTTCTTTAATTTCTAGCACATCTTTAGCTATGTCATCTATGTTTTGCAGCATACAAAAAATCTGATAGCTTGTATAATTATGGATTTTATCTATCTCACTCTAATATGCATTTGACATATTTTTCATCTGTATCCATTGGAAATCTAACTTTAGAGTACCATTCTTGAAAGTTCTTCTAGACTTTGTAGGCTCTAAATATCTTTCATTAATCTTTGCTATCAAATCATATTGAGCTTTGGGAAGACTAAAGCTTTTAATATCCGGCAATATTGTTTCATTCTTTTGACTTTCTAGTTGGAAACTAGAAGATGTACCCAATACACAGAATTGGCAATCATTAGATTTATGGGTTAGAGGTTTCTTTTGGTTTCTCTTGGGAACATAATATATTGGTGAAACTGGAACTGATAAAGGAGCAGGAGAAGGCATAACTGGAGGAGGTATTACTGCTTTTGTACTGTCTCTACCTCCTAAAAATGAATATCTATCTAAGATAGTCATGGATTTGACAAGACAAGGGGTTGTGAATTTCAGACCAGAAGAACCATTAGAATGTTTAACAATAGACAATTGTATAGATTCTTTTGATGTTTGCAGTTGAGGATATTTTTGTGATAATGGAATGTAAGTACTATTCCACTCTTCAGGTAGAGTGCATTCTGTAAATCCGATCTATAAGGGGGTAGTATCACCAGGATCAATTATTACTCCTTCTTTCAGAGCTCTTGAGCAGAATTTTGGATTGAGTGGAGGCATTGTGCTGGAAACAAATCGAAGACAAATAGAAGAATGAAGCTGAGCGATTAGATTTTGTGGGGCGACATTGAAACCATTGAACTAAATATAGGCATTAAGAAAATCATTTACATATGGGTCATTCAAAGAAACATCTGGGAATTACAGAAGACCAGACAGGACCGCTATTAAGAGGACTCTGAAAACCTCCCAACAATGCATCATTAAAATCATTCATTCTAGTATCCAGGACACACGTTAGGAAAGAAGCATTTAATCCTGGTCTGACAAGAGGATTAATCCTGAACTGAATCATTCCTATATGAATATATTTTAACCCATGTTCTAAACCCCATTCAATATCTTCTCTTTTAATTAAAGGAACCTTGTAGACTTTTTGAACAGTAGAAATAGGAATATTTACAGAAGTAAAGTGAAATAACTGAGTTGCTCTGAACTGAAAAGAAGGGATCTTATATAATGTGTCTACCTTTATCTCTGGAAATGTCCAATTTGGTTGTGGCTCAAATTCTTGGATTAAAACTTTTTCATCATATAAATTTTCTTCAAAAAAAAATTTCAAATACTTATTCAGAAAAGACCATCTCTTTTGCTTAGTAATTTTCTTATCCTCGGGTGTTTGGAGAACAAATTCATTCAAAGAACCAGCCATTGAGATTAAATATAAGTATGCACTTGAGCAGAGGAGAAAAAGTCTTTGTGCTCCAAGATATCAAACACGACAATCCGTTGCCTCAAACGCTCTCTACCAAAGCCTTATCGCCAACTTCAACTTGTAAACAAAGGTAGGGACAAATACAACTCAATGGGAGAACCAGATAATTATGAAAATTATTTGGACAAAGAAACAGATGGCTCTGATATGAACTTTCATTTTAAGATTTCAAAATGATATTACATCAAAAGTTAGATTACAATCTTAGGGACTTCTTTCGAGAGATTGACTGCAGTGGCATTTACCAGATCATGCAAATCATTGAATGAGCATACCTTCTAAGGACTAAGTGTTAGATCTCCGTGATGGAAGTAGGTCGAGAACTTTCTCGTAGATGCAGAGCAAGGAGGTCAGGCTCAGACTCGACTCAAACACACAAATTGACTCTAGAACTCCGAATGCCCCTCCTTCTTACAATGCTAGTATTTATAATATCCTAGCAAGTTAACCGGTTAATTTTTTTATTGGAAACCTATAACAAATGGAATATACTTTCGGCATGAATATCACACAAGAAATCATATCTAAAGGGCTATCAATAATGTGTACTTAAAAGATTCGGGAAAGTGGGTACTACAACCTATTATCTCGTCCCTTAGAGGCAAAGTCATATGGGGACCAAATCCGACACTACCTAAAAAGCAAGATTACATGATCTATAGACAAGACGACCAGAATCTAGGACATCGGCTCATAATAATTACAAAGTGGATATGTTAAAGAAAACCCACAAAAGCTAAAATGTACATGATATCAGATGAGTGATCATATACATCAATCACTATTATATTGCCATTCTTTTGGAGCCGCATATTCTCTGTCAGATTCATCCATCTCTAGTAATTGTTCTATGTTAGGAGCAAATATATCATGAGGGAAAGCATCATCAAGCCATGGAGGTGCTTCTTCCAAGAAACAACAATAAAATGGAAAATGGAATACATTTACTGGTCTCAGTCTGGGATCTGTAGAAATTTGTCCATGGAAGTTGACTTTCAAACTGAATGACGGTTCATCTTGCTGTCTATCCTGTAAGCCTACTTCTGTATCAGAATGAAGAAATTCAAACTCTAGAGTGTAGTCATGTTGAGCAACAATATGGATTTCCCAAATTAAAGTGCTAATGGTTTCCTGGAAATTAAAATGACAAATCTGCTCACCCCTAAGCATATACTTAAGCATGAACAACTTAAGCCAACGACTCCATCATTTATTAGCACTATCTAACTATGTCGCATATGCAATGACTCTAACACAACCAAGTATCCTGACCCTCTGATGGATAGAGAAATAATCTTGCCATGTCTAATCAGTATGTTGGACAAAACTAAAATAGATGGGAACTGGTTCTCTAGACAGTGAATAATAGACACGCCAAGGCCTATCTCTATAAGGTAGCTTACTATTATAGGCTGTCATACCAGACTCTGAATCAAACCAAATCTGCAAAATCATTTGGATGACTTCTACTAGTAATGACTTGACTCTTAAAACAAAACAATCCCAATAGAATTCATATTTACACTGACTACAGACCAAGACTGAACAGATTCTGGACTGACAGACAGTAGACTGGATTGGAATTTTACTTGAAGAAATTTCTCCTTTGTATAGGGGTCTGAGCATCTTGATGTCTTTTATTTCTGGAGCTCCTTCTCTTGTCAAGATGTCTGCTAAATAATTTTCTACACCTGATTTGTAGAGAATATCGAAATCAAAACCTTCTAGCCAGAGAGCCCATCTTAGAACCCTAATATTTCCTTGTTCTAACAATTTCTTTTGGACAAAATACCTTTCATATGTTTCAGATCATTTCTAACTAAAAATCTAAGACATTTTAAAAACAGTCTGAATCTTTGAATTCCTCTTTTGACAGCAAGTATCTCTTTCTGGGAAGATGGATACTTAGTTTCTGTGTCATCAAAAGTACTAGAGGCATATGCACAAACAAGCTCTTTCCTTCCATGTTTCTGTAATAACACTACAACCCATGTATGATCAGATGCATCTGTTTCAAGAATAAATGGGAGATCAGTGTCAAGCAGTCTTAACTTCGGAGGCTCTCCGATTTTGCTTTTTATGTTCCTTACTGCCATAGTCATCTCATTAGACCATTCAATTTTTTCTTTCTTTAGTCTTTTCTGCAAAATCTTAGTATCTTCAGATTTCTTTTCATAGAACTGATGGATGTAATTCAAGCAACCTAATGGAGAAGTAGATCTATCAAGTTCAAAATTAAAGTTTTCTTCTAGTTTAGATGAATCAAAACATGGTCTTTGAACTATTTTGTTCAAAAGCATTGATAACATAGATACTGCTAAGATTGAGAAAGTACAAGAAGGAATAATGTTAGCAAGAGAGAAAACAGATTTGATGAGAGAAAGGCTAACCACTTTTCCTATTATTGAAAGCTTGAGATTACCAAAAGGTTATGTCAGTCTTAAAACCTTTGTAGAAAATGGCCAACCATCTACTCCACAAATTTTGGCCATGTCTGGTGTTACCTCTCACGCTACCAGAACTCCTGGAGAACCCACTCAAGGAGATATTTGTTCTAAAAGAGATAGAGGTGATACATTTACATTCACACATAAAAGAAAGAAAGGTGACAATGATACTTTTGCACATGAAGCATCTACAAATAGTCCTTCTTCTCAATATAGAGACAATTTGGAAAGTGTCCCTGCCAAATTTGAAAATCCATCAGCTAAAGGATTTAGCAATACACTTTGGGTAAATATTGATTGCATGGAAAGTGAATAAGTAATAACAGTTTTGCATAATGTCCATGCTTGGGCACTACAGCGAAAAGCTGAAGCTAAAGCATCATGGTTTGATATAGTCACATAAATTGTTTGGTCTTTTACTGGTATTTTAAAACAATGGTGGGATAAGTTGTCTCATGAAGAAATGAACAATACCATTGAACATCCAATAGATCCCCTAAAAGCTATTTTTGATGCCTTAAAACATGAATTTGTGGGGGTAGTACCAGAATATTCAGTACATCGTGGTCAACTCTTTTTATCTCAAAGATTGTGTAACATAGATTATCTGCATGATTATTATTGTATTCTACAAAAGCTTCTTTATCAAGCAGTAGATCCCCACAATGTTGCTTATTTGAGGTATTACATTGCTTCAATGCTAGGAAAAATTCCATATTTGTTTAATCAGTATATTGGGACCAACAAAGTAAAAATTGAGAATTATTCAATTGTTGTAGTACATCAGATGATAGTTTCTGTTTTGCAAAGAGAGTGTGCATCATAAAAAGCTAAAAATAATTTTAAGAAGCAGATGCATTTCAGTAAAAAATTGTGTAATAATTTTGCAGAAACTTATGATTTTGGATGTAGTAGCAAATCTAAAAAGAAAGTGTCAAAAGTTTCATGCTCATGCAAGATAGATAAGTATAGTCCTAGGAGAAAATATTATCCTTCTAAGTTTTCCAAAAAGAAGAGGATAATATTCAGAAAAAGAGAAAAGCCTTCTAAAAAGGTAACATGTTTTATATGTGGAAAAGAATGCCATTATGCTAATCATAGATATAGGGATGATACTTTACCCTCTTCTTTTCACTTTCCAAGACATGTTCTTGCCATTCTATTTTACGCTATAGTTTGCAATAAATTAACTATCCATCCTTACTTCCTTGGAGGCATGTGTTGTGACTTCATATCCAAACTTCATTGGATACCTACATTGTGACTTCATATATTGTACATTTGTAATAGTGGAAGGTAATCTTAGGAGGAAGGAGAAAGTTATTAATGTGGAATGGAATCCCAACATAGGGATACTGCATTGTAGTAGTAAGACATGCAATTCTTATGAGCATCACATAGATAACAACCACAAACCAAAGAGGGCCCACAAGGCATGACACCAAAACCACTTAGTGATGTTAATGGTAGAGTGAAGGAGGATGCTATAACATTGGGGACCTGCACTCCAAAGGAATGGAATCCCAACATGGGGATGTGCCAATTTGGTAATGAGACTTGAAATTATTACAAACCTCACATATATAGTCATTATTATGATTTTTTTGAAGGAAAATCTCATGGAAAATCCAAGGGATGCTTCCCCACATTTGTGGATGATATCCCTTGTAAACCTATTCATCTAAGTAGTTGCAGAGTTTCTTGGAAATTTTAACAAGGAATTGAACTATGCATTGTGTAAAACCATGAATCTTATAAAAAATAACCTTACTGAGTAACCATGCACTAAATATACATGGTTGTTACTCTTTTTTAGTCAACAATGCACCAAGACTTAGGTTCAAAGTTGATAGTGTTAGGGTCTTTAGTTCATGAGTGTGTTTGAACCATACGATTTGATTGGCTCTGATGCCTTGGTTAAAAAGCTTGTGTTGGTTATGAAGATTTTGAGTTTGTTGTGAATTTTTTTAATGGCATTGGTTCTATTGCATTATTCAGAAGCTTGTGTTGGTTATGAAGATTGCAAGTTGGTTATGAAGCTTTTTATTGGTATTGGTTCTATTGAATTTTTCAAGTGACATATGTAAGACAAGGGTGTTGTTTTTCATTTCATTGGACTTGGAAAATCTCTTCTAGCTTCGAGTTAACTCCTTGGAATAAAAAATAAACAACTTTTAAAAAATTGTTTGTACTAGAGAAGAACTATGCAAAGATACAACTGATTTTACTTTGTTGTGTTCAACACTAGCGCACCCAAGTTATTAGCCTCTACCCTAGAGAAGGTAAAAATAGTAGTAATTGACCAAAACTCTTGGGTCAAAGTCTTTTTATGGTTTCTTCCATTTGTAATGAAAAATGTTATTATAGGGAATTTTTGATCCTAATAGAATAAGTCTTATTACTCATGAGATGTTTATGGCCAATTTCAAGATTTTGTTGTTGTTCAATTTGGAGTTGGAATTTAGAGTTCCATGGTGTGAAGTACTTAAGTGGTTAGCCCACCATATTAAATACTCCCTCAGTACAATCTCATTAGTTGGTATAACTCTACAAACATGGACATGTATGTACATAGATAAAACTTTATGGGGATGCCACCTTTACAATTTGCCACCAGACTCTCACATCATCTTAAATTAGACAGTGAATATATTTATCTTGGCTTGTACTTATTTGAAGTAGGGAACATTTTTTTAATTGGGAAACTCAAATTCTTACACAATTTGACTTCAAACACCTATGAATGACATTGCAAAGGAAGATTTATGGTACAAAGTACTAGCTCCTTTATTTTTGGACTATTGAAGTAATTAGATGGTAGCCATTTGGATGCATTTGGAAATATTCAATTTTCATAGGCAAGTGAAATGCATTCTTAATTGTCAATTCTTCGGCATAATTTCTTAGCTACGTATGCATCAACTCCATGATCGTTGAAAAACATTAATTGACTACATATTGGCTCCCATATTGCTTGTTTCTTGGACTTAGAATTTAGCTACTCCCATGATGGTTGACAAACATTAATTGACTACATATTGGCTCCCACCTTGCTTCTTTCTTGGACTTAGAATTTTAATGTCTACACATTTACATGATTTGGTCAAGTGATGCCCTATGACTTGTCTATCAATGTCTTTCCATGACTTCATTTGTATCATTGATTTTTATCCCTTCTACATTTGTGCATATTTCCAGTGTTTGACTTAGATCATGCCTGCAATCCACCTTTAATTATCCTTGGAGAGAAATCTTAACTTCTTGCAAAAATGTAAATGGGGGCAAAGCTTTGGAATCTCTTATCAACTTCACTCCTCCAATCTTCTATGCATTAAAATCTCATAGAACTTCTCTAATTTCCAGGTAGTTCGAGGAAGAATGAAAATTACTCTCACACACACCATGGAGAATTACCTTGAACAAGTAGTGGTCTCCCACCTCAAATAGTGTTCTCTTTGCAGGAGGATGAAACATCATTTGATATCCCAACAAAGAATTTCTCATTCAAAATTTGTTCTAGCCACACTTCCCAAGCCCCAATCGTATATGACTACTAAGTATATTGTTGTACAGAGTCAGCGACTATTTGAGAAAATAAACTACCCATTGGAACATGATAAAAGCAGAGAGCTACATCAAATCTGGACCTTAAGGGGCTGCCTCTTCAAGGCCAACTTGGACCTCCATGAAGTATTCAATTGCTTACATATCCAGATATCTGGTGATGATGATGTTATTTTGATCCTGCAGCATAGTTCCGTGATATCTTGAATGGATAATGATGTTGAGAGGTTTCCTCCTTAACTTGAGGTGAACATGATTGCATGGGCAGTGCTAAAAGTTTAATACGAGCTGTAATTTTGGAAACAAAGGAGTAAAGGGTGTTCATTCTTTCTCCCACTTCCTCATACCTCCCCAAATGCCTATGCATGAATTCTACAAATTCCTTGTCATTTAATTGAAGCACTGATAGTTGAAGAGCAATCTCAGTTGCTTGCTGGTCCTGGACTTGGGTCTGGAATGTGAACTTATATTCAAAATAATTTTGTCATCTCAACCACTTGCTAGAAGAATTATATAAATCGCTTTGTGCCTTTGAAATATGGTGCTCAGATTCTTTATTCCTTTCCTAACATGTGATAATTCACACATAACACAAACCAGGTTGGCTATGATTACTAGCGATGGCTAGGTGTTCTGCAGAGTCTGACACATAGAGAGCTCACAAATACCAGAATCTTTAACCCATTCATCACTTAAAAATGTGTTTATGGTCAAGCCCAGCGAAGTGCGAGGGAAACTTTCATACGTGCCAACCTGACATTCCACCATGGAACAATAAACCACACTCAACGACCATCCTTATTTTGTTGCCCATGGTGATACCGGATGCATGAAGTGTGAAATAAAAGAGCATGCCAACCCAACATTCCAAAATAGAACAACAAAACCACATTCAAGGACCATCCTCATTTTGCTGCCCCTAATAACACTTGATGCATCCAGCGTGAAATAAAAGAGCATGCACCTTTATAGGGGCACTCTTGCTTGTCATTTACATGTGCAGGTTGACACTTTGGTTTATGCGATGTTGTCATGCATTAGGTGATCACTCCTAATTTAACACTCCCAAGTTGACCTGGATGTCTGCACTTGAATTATAGATGTCCAGGACCTAGGAAAATTCTATTTTTTCAAACTTCTCTATTAGTACTTCGACTCTGGCTTAGGCAGACATCTTACAAAATGATTTACTGTGATAGAGGATTCTCTTAGCACAGTTGCACTTTTTCTTCTCCTCAGCTTTATCAACACAAGGCTTGGATAAACTGAAAGTGCTGCTTCATTATTTGAAGAATAGTTTAGACCCCTACTACATATGATTTCCTTTGGGATCTGGAATGATAACCCCATACCTGCATACCATGGATAGGTGTTTTGATTTTAATGGGTGTCTGTGATAGTGGCTTTACTTATATTGTATGCCCTTGTAGTAGTGGATTTAATTTTGTTGGGTACCTAAAATAGCGGATTTGATTTGGATGGGTGCCTGAAATAGTGGCATTGATTTGGATGGGTGCCTGAAGTAGTGGCTTTCATTTGGATGGGTGTCAGTAACAATGGTGGATTTATTTTTAATGGGTTTGTAATTACTAATCATAATGGTTTTAATTTTAACGTTTGTAAGAAGTTATAAATAGTTTTCATTTTGTTGGATGCTTTCAATACTTGTGGTTTTATTTTAGTGGGTGTCTGTAACGATAATGGTTTCAATTGTAATGAGTGTTTGCAATAGTGGATTTTAGGTTTAATGTCTGTAATAGTGTTCATAATATTAATAGGTGCTGGCAATGGAAGCTTTAATTTAAATGGGAAAATTGGTTTTAATTTAAATGAGAGTCTCTAATAGTGGCTTTAATACAAATTAGCATCTGAAATAATGATATTAATTTTAATGTATGGCTGGCATGGTGGTTTTAATTTTAGTGTGTCTACAATGTTTGTTTTAATTTCAATGTGAGCATGCAATGGTGGTTTTAATTTTAATGTATCTGCAACATTTGTTTTAATTTTAATGTATATGTAACGTTTATTTTAATTTCAATGTGAGCTGGCAATGGTGGTTTAAATTTCAATGTACGCCACCAATGGTGGTTTTAATTTCAATATATGCCTACAATGTTGGTTAATTTCAATGTCTACCTGGAATGGTGGTATTCAAGTTATTTTATGTAGGAGGTTTGTAACCCAAGTTAGTACAAGGGAGGAGACTGCCTTGGAAGACCTGGGTGTTTTAATGCGTGATAGCACAATATCCCATCCAAACTCCATAGTGGTGAGGGAGGTCAGAGTGTCCATGGATTAGTACCAGGTGGGGTGACCCCCTTGAGAAGTTCCTTCTGCTTTCTACTTGCTCACACTTCATCATTATTGTTAGAGAGTTATAAATTACAGAGAAATGGAACACATAAAATACTGCAGAAATATAAACACAGAAAATTCATAAAACAAGAGAGACATAGACATACGTGGTTCACCCAGTTTGGGCTACATCCACAGAGAAATATCCAGTCCTTTTATTATATTATCCATAAAAATGAAGAGATACAACCTATAGCAGATCTGTTGTAACTCCCTCTTCGCTCTCAATCTCCTCTCTCTTCCTTACTCAGAATACAGATATCCAAATATACATAGACGCAATACAATTCCCTCATATATAGCAAGGGGTTTCCTTTTAGGGCAAAAAACCTTAAATTAAACATAACTTCTACAGTTAGATCATGAGCCTAATAAACATCCCATATTGACTAGAAATTACTATAGAGTTACAAGGCAATTTTACATCTATTTTTAGCTTTAGGGACGCTGCCCCTGAGCCCCTGCCGGGG
>APFE031729484.1:69623-81938 GCA_000404065.3 Pinus taeda | reverse complement strand
TTTTCATCTGAACAATTGATCAAAACAATATTTTTTAAACATTTCCCAAATGTGGTGTGTGATGTATGTGAACATATTGTTGTAGGCATGGAAACTTTTAGGGGCTAATATTCATAGGTGGGCTATTTTTTCATGATTTTTCCATAAAAGTGATTTCGTAATTTCAATTTTAAAAAAAATAGAATTGCCCAAATTTCACAATATAAAATTATTTTACCTTAAAAATCGCGAACATTATATAGAAACTATATATAAAATCACTACAATTTTGAATAGTTTTACAAATATATCAATAAATGTTTTATAGTTTGCATGTTAGGGACTAGTGAGATTCGCTAATGTTTTTAAACATCAAGATAATTATCCATCCTTCAAATTTTCTGTGGTTATAGGATGAAATCCCCAACAATTAATATACCACTTTGGTATTTATTAAGCTAGGAAATAAAAAGGCTCCACAAAGACATTTCCCACCAATTTATTGAAACTAATGATGTATGTGTGTGTGAGTGATCATTTAATTAATTGGTGGAATCCTCAACAAATTGTGATGTTAATATTTATGAAGTTTGTAATTGATTTTAATTTTGCAGAGAACATTTGTTTTCCCAGTAGGTGGTTTCTTCCGTAGTTAGAAGAGGCAAGACCATTTAAATCGCCACATGATAAAGCATGAAGAAAAGTTATTTGTGTGCCCCAAAGAGAACTACAAACTGCAGTTATCCAGTATGTCTAATTTGAAATGCCATATGAAGCGGCATATAGAGGGAGGTGAGTCATGGCAAAGTATAAATCTATAATCGATAGAGCTGAAGAAGTATTCTTGCCCAAATTGATATTTTGGGAAGGTTTTTATAAATCCATCAAGGCTAGTGAAGCACGTGGATGATGTGCATTGTAAGTATTTACCCCATCACTGCAAATATTTCTCTTTTGTTTGAGTGTTTGATTATTGTCCAAAATGATGGGTCTACAGGTCTAAGTGTCAGTTTAGTTAAGAATTCGATATCGTTTCTGCTTATTTATATTTCTACACCTCTAACATGAAATCTCGTGTTTAGGGGAATTTTTTTTTCCCAATAGCAATTTGTTCCAGAATCTATATGGACTATTTTTTCTAGTGAAATCGTTAATTTGTAGGTCTAGCTTTTGGAAGATGAGTTGATTTTTTAGAGCACCTTTAAGATACTTATGATGAAGCATCATCTACATGGTAACAAGAAAATGATTGAACGCTTTAGCCTCTATTAGAGAGTCCCATTTGCACTAGAACTAAGTGTTTGATTATTCCCCAGAATGATGGGCCTGCAGGTTTGAGTGTTAGTTTAGTTAAGTATTCAATATCATTTCTACTTATTTATGTTTCTACACCTCTAACATGAAATCTCATGTGTAGGGGAAAAACGTTTTCCCAATAGCAATGTTGTTCCAAACTCTATATGGACTTTGTTTTCTAGTGAAATTGTTAACTTGTAGGTCTAGCTTTTGGAAGATCAGTTTATTTTTTAGAGTACATTTAAGATACTTATGATTATGCATAATATACATGGTAACAAGAAAAGAATTGAATGCTTTAGCCTCTATTAGAGAGTCCCATTTGCACTAGAACTGAGTGTTTGATTATTGCCTAGAATGATGGGCCTGCAGGTCTGGGTGTGAGTTTAGTTAAGCATTCGATATCAGTTCTTCTTATTTATATTTCTACACCTCTAACATGAAATCTCGTGTGTAGGGGAAAAACTTTTTCACAATAGAAATGTTGTTCCAAACTCTATATGGACTTCGTTTTCCAATCAAATTGTTAATTTATAGGTCCATCTTTTGGAATATGAATTGATTTTTTAGAGTACTTTTAAGATATTTATGATGAAGCATAATCTAGATGGTAACAAGAAAAGGATTGGATGCTTTAACATTGCATTCATTTGATATGCAAAGATACAAATCAGATCTTGAAATCATGTATATTAATCTATTCTTGACATGTTGTCCTTTGTAAGCAGTTTATGTAAGTGATTCATAGGTTAGTGAGAGGTGGTTTATAAAATTATAAGACATTACACCTCCAAACAGTTTTCCAAATTTGAAATTTGGCTCTGTGATGCAAGTCCCCATGTCGATGTAATAGAAATCTCCTGTGGTCCAGTCCCAAACTTTTCTATGGTTTTAGTGTTATGCACTCTGGTGCTGTCGTTGGCTCATTGTTGTTCTCTACATGATGTTTGTAATAATTAATCTAGTAGATATATTGGATATATTGTGTTGACTGAATTGTTGTTAGGATCTTATGCTTTCGTTAGGATTAAATTCAAATATGCAATTTTGAATTGTATACAATGTACATCTTGACTAATCAGAATCTAAGAGATAAAATTTGTACCATATCACAGCTTTGCCAAAAATCAATGTCTGGAAATGTGTACTGAAAATTCGAAAACACTATGTAATAGGAAAATTGTGAGTATTCCATACTATTTAGTTCTCTGATTTCTATACTTTTAACATATAGTAATTTTTGGCAAATAAGCCTTCATCCTGTACTAGACAAGACTACTTACCACTTGATTAACAAAGACAGGCTATCGATCATGAAGAAGGTAATGTCTTTATTTCAACACTTTCTTTATGAAAACAGAGCATTCATCATTAACATCATATTATATATCCTGCTTTATTGTTTCTGGACTGGGCATATAATTTTTGATAATTCTCAATTTTAATGCATTTAACAAAATGGAAAACTTATCGTTAAAATTTTCTTTCGGGATGAAGGGCTTAGTTCTTGTAAATGCAAGCCGAGGCCCAATGATTGATGAAGCAACCTTAGTGGAACATTTGAAAGAAAATCTGTGGTTTCATGTAGGATTGGATGCGTTTGAGGTAATTTACTTTATACGTTTCCTTGGCACACTTTCATGTGGATGCATATTTATTGCAGTTTTGAAGTATGGTATGTGAAAAATATGTTTGTTTAATGACCAAGTTGATATTGCGAATGAAGCTAGAATTTATTTTCAGCATGGAAGGAAAAGCACTCTCGTATTTACTAGTTCTAAAAGACACATACTAGCTAGTTTCAATCTTTTTGGTTTTAGGAATAAACCACTTCATTCCTTGTTTGACATGGTACAGAATGAGCAAGACATGAAGCCCAACCTTGCAGAGCACAAGAATGTTGTTGTGGTGCCACACATTGCCTCAGCTTCAAAGGTTATTATGTAGACTCTTCATATGTACAAAAGTAAGAATGATAGGGAAAAAATGAAGCTATATGTCTACAATCCCAAAATTGGTTCTATGTTTGCCCCTTGGAGCAATTGGCTGAAGTCTAAAGAGTAGTTTTAAGAGTTTAGCATTTTGTTGCATCTTTTTATGCATTTTTAATTTATGAAAATTTGTGTTTTCTTTTTAGTTCACTAATTTTTAAAGGATGTTATCACAAGGTTTTCTTGCAATTTTATATTTCTGTCCAGTTGTTTTTGCCCATAGTGTCTCATCAATCTGTGATTTGCATTAGGAGATTTTCGTCTATTACAAGCTAGCATTCCAACACATTTATCTTCCATTATCAACTTTTCAATTTTAATTTCTTTGAAGGACAACCTTATTGAAAATAATGAACCCTCCTTTCATTTCTTCCATGACATTACTGAAAGTTAGCGGGTTTAGTGTACCTATTCATGTATTTTTTGTTTTTATCTATCTCTAGTAACATAGGAAACTCGAGCATTTCTATGTCACGTAGTGGGAATGAACTACATCTAATATGACCATAACCTTTCATTTTACCCAAATAGATGGCGTGAAACTCCATATTCTGAAGATAAAGTATACTACGGTCTACTGTGAACAGACTAGATTTACAGTCTATATTTGTCACCTAATATAGCCATCAGAGAATGTGGTCATATTAATTGTGTTCAGAATTGGTTACATCTATTTGCAGCTTTGCAAGCACAAAATGATCCTCATATGAAGGGAAAGGAGTCCATCTGGGTTTTGTCATAAGCTATATGGACTTGGACACTAGATATTATAGATATTATTATTAAGTTGTAGGTGTAGTTTATAGGGTGGTGAGGAATTTTGATTTTTTAATAATTGAATGGATAAAATATGATATTATATTATAGATATTATTAGGTGGTAGGTGTGGTCTATAGGGTTGAGTGTTTTTGCACGATGCTCTGCAAACTATTTTGAAGATACGTGTTGAAGTAGTGCAGTACTCCAAAGCATCAACAAATCTTACAACGATGTATGTAAACCAAGAGCATATACTGAAAAATAAAACGAATGTCACAACCAAAACAAAAAATACAAGCTCACTACAACCAATATACAGCAGGGTAGTTATTATCCGCAGAAAAACATTAACCTACCAATATTAACCAACATTCAATCGATAGTTCAAGAGATACTGAGATTGTTATGGGTGCATATCAACCACAATATACATGGTCTAAAAAGCGAGACCATCCACATGGCCAGGTGATTGGTTTAAGATTTTTTACCATGTTTATATAATGCTTTGGTATTGTTTATTTTTGTTTTCTCTACAACAACTACTTTCTGAGTCACTCCCTTGTTTACAAACTCCTGAACATTATTATACTGAAAATACCATCTCCAAAATGGTCTGCATTGTGAGGGGGAACACTACACATACCATGTTTATGTCATGCTTTGGTATTGTTTATTTTTGTTTTCTCTGCAGCAACTACTTTTCGAGGCACTCCCTTGTTTACAAACTCCTGAACATTATTATGTTGAAAATAGCATCTCCAAAACGGACATGCTTTGTGAGGGGGAACACTGTGCTTTCTTTCTAATTTGATCCTTAAATGAAACTTTATTGTCAGCACTGCCAACTATGTTTGTTCACTCCTCATTCTTGTTTGGTCATGTTTCAGATATGGGTTTATGGCAATAGTTTCAAATATTTTCTTATGGAAATTGTTATACCTAATTAGAAGGCACTTGAAAGCTGGGTTGCCACCAATGAGGTAGTAGGGAATTTTTAATCTTTGTGTGAAAATCAGAAGGCAAAGAAATACATCCTACACGAGCTCAATGCAACTAGGAAAAACCACAGTAACACATTCTGAAGCATCCATCATGATGTTGCCTCATGTTTTGAGTTTCCCTTTCCAATACATCTTTGGGAACTTTCTTTCACTTCTCATTCATTTTTCTTAGTTATGTGTTAATTTCATGAGTGTTGGAATTTTTGTTGAATCTAGCTCAAGGTTTTTGAGAGGCTGAAAGGTATTCACCTTGAACCTAAGCCATTTGTTGTAGAAAGCAACCTGATCACTCCAACATTTAAATTGAAGCAACATCAATTACTAAAGTACTACAAGGTAAGATTGTTGAAATATTTACTGTACTTGTATCTGGTTCTTTCTGGTGATTTCAACCTCACCTTTTACAGATATTGTTTCCCCAAAATTCTATGCAATACAACCATTGTAGCTAGAAATATATCTATATTGTTTTGTGAAGATGTTTATGTTTATCATACTACACAAATATGAACACAATCCTTATAAACTTGATCTCTTTTTCTTGATGAAACTTGCTGTTGTTTTTTCCATTATCATGATATACCTTTGAATTTAGTAGCAGCATATACGACATTTTTAGCACATGTTCTCGGTCATCAGTACTCTTCACTGTCATAAATAATAGTTGGTGTGGAACTCCCAAACCATAGAGGGCCCCAAATAATTGTGGAGCTAGGATGGAGCCATGAATCTATCGAGCTTAAAATTCAAAGGAAAAACATATTCAAGGTCTATTAACTTTTAAGTAGGGAGAACTGATGGCAAAGGTGCAAGATAATATATCCACTCCATTTCATAATTCAGTTTGTTTTACGTTTTGAAATCAAGACATTTTGTTATAGAATTTTATATGGGTGCATATACACAATAATAGACACATACATGTGTGGAGAAGAAGATGAATAAAAAGAAGTCTTAACATGGAATGAAATCCCAACATGGGGATATGCCACTATAGCAAGATAGCCTGTATACATGAACATTTAATTGTATACTAATAGAAGATTTTGAATTTTTTTGCTAGAGATATAAATTTCCTCTCTTTGTACCTTTTGGGGCAATCGCTAGTTTTAGTAAGTTAAAAATATGGTTTGCATGATTATAGTTTTTCCAAAGATTATAGATCATGTGTGATATATTATATTATAAATATATATATATATATATAATTAATATATATATATTCAATGACTATAAATGTAGTTTCAGGATTGCCATAACTCTTCACACCTTATAAGTGTGCTAGCTCAATAGAAGAGCGTGTACCTCACAAGCAGGAGGTTGGTGGTTCTATTCCACTTTGGGCTAACATGAATTAATCAACGATTTTGTAGTTTATTTTTAATTAAATGTCTTTTATATCGATTTATTTCAATGGTGAGATTTTTTTGGATTCATTGTTTTATATTGTCTCTAGAGAGACAATAGCTAGTATTAAAGACATATTGTCTCTAATCAGAGTGTTGTCTCTAGAGAGACAAAAATGAAATTGTTTTGAGAGAAACAAAAATGAAATTGTCTCTTAAGAGACAATAATGCTTGTGCTATATATTGTCTTTCTAGAGAACATAAATTTTTAAGATAATATTTTTTAAGACAATAATTTTGAAGAAAATAATCTTTAAGACAATAATTTTTTAGACACCTGGTTAAAAACAATAGACAAGTTTTTTTTTGTACAATTTACCGGAAAGTTGTCTCAAATATTGTTTTAAAACCCCCTTTATGTAATAGTGGTTGTACATCCAACTATTCACCTAATTATAACTATTTTATTTTTTATTAATTAACAACTATTTTATTTTTTCTTTGTAATATTTTAATTAGTTACTTCCTAATAGGTTTCCTTAACAAAGTTTGCTTAGCAAGAATTCCCTCCAATGCCACCTCTGTGCAGTGTTTCCCTTAACAAGAATTCCCTCCAATGCCACCTCTGTGCAGTGTAGTTGTGTGACGTTAATTTTAGTGTTAGAGGATTAAAACAATATCTCCCATCCTATTAAAGATGGTATATATTGTCTCTTATAATTTGGTACATTGATAGACCACGGGCATTGTCAGTTATAATTTGGTACATTGATAGGCCACGGCTGGACAAAGGTGCAGAGGCTAGCCTCTTCCTCGCATTTGTACAACTTATTATTTGTACAACTTATTATCCGTGGCACTGCAAGAAGACAACGAGAGTCATTCCAAATGGGAAGACGTAGGAGTCGACCAAAAATGCTTGGGAAGGGTTGCAAATCCCATCGTTCTAGACAAGGAATTCATCATATTGGTAGCCGCCACTTTCTTCTTGTTGTATTTCGTAGCTAGCTATACCATCATGTTCGCTTGCACCCCAAGTATTCATGAAAGGTGATTTGAGGTTAAATCCGGTTATAGATTTTACCTATTATGATGCCTCATCGTTCCCAACCATCGATACCTTCTCTCGGGTGGTAGAGAAAAGAACGAATCGGAAGAGAAAATTAAATGGAAATTATCATTTACTGATGGACTGTCATGCTCTTCATTCCCTGGAGGCCGATCACATTTTGTCCATTTGCAAAGCTAATTTGACTACCCTTTTCCCTTCTACCATTGCCATGACTTGGCAAGATCTGGTACCTATGAAATAAATATTTTGAATGAAACTAGTTCATAGATATATAATAATATAGAAATGGGTGAGCTTAAGTCCATTGCAGATTCCGAATCCTACAGACATGGACGTGCTCAAAAGATTGACAACTCCCATGTCAGCTGCATTCCAGAATATTTGGGAAATCTGCAATAGACTTAAATAAATGATTTTTTAAAAATATGGTTATCTGTTAATACTCTTAATTCCATTACATTCTTAACTAAATTGCAAATTCTAGAAATATTATAAAATTGAAATAGCAAATAACGTTACCAGGATCATAGCTCTGAGACCTTGTGAGTTCCACCCGCCAAAGAATGTGAGCTCTTTCCTGTTCTTTGGGCGAAAGAATTGTAATGTCGGGTTTCTTTCATCTGTATTGGTATAATCAAATATGAAAGGAACGTGAATGGGCGTGTATTGCCAGGTTTCTTGCATCTGTATTGTAATATTTTGATATGAAAGGAACATCACGAGAGATAGGTTAAAAAAATAGAGATACAAATCTTATCATATTAAAATGGATATAGTACATGTTGGATTTTTGTGAAACTTGCACACAGTTGCAAACGGTATAAGAAGGTGGGCTGGTGGTGTTTTGCAAGAATACTCTGGGTCATTTCCTTCGTAGCGATAATAATGGCCAGTACCAGCTTCAAGCGCTGCAATTATAACGTTGGTGGACATTTGCAAATTTTTAGACAAGATAACAGCAATTAGTATTTTCCGCTTTTGTAGAAGATGTGTATTCTCCACAAGAGGTTCCACACTCAACAATTGATCTTACAGTGTCATCGCCTGGATGTTGAGCTTACAATGTCATCGCTTTTCATCCAGGAGATCCTCATATTATATTACTCCCTGAAAGAGAAATATGAACCTGCAAAACAAAGCCAAAATTATAATTGTTCTGTTAGTAACTGTAAATTATGTTTTTCGCATTGATCAAATCATATTGTTTGAGGATCTGATCAAGACTTTGTGTCCAGATGAACTGATAATGCTGATCAAGGAAGAGGCCACACATAAGATCCAGATGAATGGGTTACAACGATCAGAGTACACTGTAAATGAAAATCCAGTGAACGAAGTTTCATTCTGTAGGAAGAAACTGGAAGAGAAGGCATATTTCTGTCCCAAAACACAAACTAGGGATGCATCATTTCCAATAATGTTTTGAATAGTTTAATTTCCATTAAGTTTTAAATAGAAAATTAATAAAAACATTCTTCAGCTCAATGAAACAACTTATACGATCACTGTCATTTATCACATAAGTGTCCTTGCATGGAAAAGTAGCTCTTATACAAAGTAGAGATGGTAATGTTAGATTCTAATTCGTGGAAAGGCTATGGCATTTTATTAAAACCAATCGTTTGCCTAAGCGAACATTATAATACTTACATAAATCGTTCTATTAAAATGAGTCCTCTACCTTTCCTTCAATCCAGAACATGAACACTGTTGCAAGCATAATTCAGTGAGCATAATTTGACCAAAGTAATATGGCCATCATTCAAAAATGATTGAAACAACTCTGCGATCATTCAGCGTTCCAAAATGTTTCTACTCTTAACGAGACTAACTCAACCATATGATATGGAGTGAACTTGATATAGAGCATATGCAGTGAATTTGAAAAGAAATTGATGCACAGAGATAGAGTATAATTATAATTATAGGGATTGATGTTGTTATGCAACATAATTTGAAACGCATGATAATTGAAACGCCTGGGCTAGGGAGTGGCGTCGAATCTGTGGCCAAAGAAAAAGAACTAAACCTGCCACTTGAGAATGCTGATAGGTTTGATAAGGAAACATAAACAGGAGGATTCCACTTTTCATTAATCTTGATAGGTAATTATCACTTCTCATTAATACATATATTAAGTAAATGTGAAAACATACACGACTATGAGTGGAAATTCCTTCCATTTAACCTAATTAATTAATCTATTATGTTTAATTTTTTAATGTTATTTTTAATTTAAAAAATCTTCCTATTTTCATAATTATATAAAATTTAATTATTTAAAATTATTATATATATTGTAATAATTTTAATTATAATATTATTTTAAAATAAAAATCACTCCAATTTTATTTTGAAATTGAAGAGGGTTTCTGAATTATGAAATGCATAATCCATTTTAATACTCGCTATCTCATATTAAACTCATGCAAGAATCAAAACCACTTCAACTTATATAAGTAGGTCCAGGAACAACTATTCCACACCGTATTCCTTTGATTGAATTGATTTTCACTCAGCCTTGTCAACTGAGATAATTTAATATTGGAAAAAACATATATTTGATCACATATTTGTTAATACATTTGGGAAGAGCATATTTGAAAATGTAGAAAAAATCTATATTGAAAAGGTTATAGAATTTGTAAATTTGGTAGAATGTAAGTGATTTATTTTTTATTTTTTATTTATTTTATTTATCTTTCTAATTTTGAATGTAATTCTGTTTACTATTTTGTTTAGTGATTTCTATATGGCACAATCTAAATGATTTCTCTTTATCTTTTAGTTTTGAATAAAATTTTGTTTACTATTTTTTTTTCAGTGATTTCTATATGTCAGGATTCTTCTCAAATTTATAACTTAGGGTGTTTTTTTTGCAACATCTGATACAATTTCTAGTTTAATTTTTTAACAACCAAAAATAGTACATAGTAGTAGTTGGGATATTTCACATTATCATATAATTTATTAAAAAATATTTTCTTTATTTATTTATTTATTTATTTGCTATAGGTTTTTTACTTAGGTAATCTAATCTTTCTTGTTTCTCCTTATTATTGTAAGCCTAAATTAATAATTTATTCTATTTTTTTGTCTTATTCCTTAGTTTTTATGATTAAAACTTATTGAAACCATAAATATTATTAATTAATTTTAAAATATACAAAATATAAAAATGAAATGTAAATTCTCTTTAATTTTTTATTATAAAATGTAATTGAAAACCTAAATATTCATTAATTTAACATAATACTAAAATTTAAAATATAAAACCTAAAATTAAAATGTACAAACCGGAAAATTTAAGCCTAAATTTAATAATATTATTGTATAAACTATTTCCATCCCAAGACAATGAACTTAAGTAAAGTAGAAGATTAAATTTTAAAAAACCTAATATTTTCATAAACTGAATTACACTTAGAAAAAAAATAAAAAATTAAAACAATACAAATTATTTAGTCAGCTCAATTTGTCTAGTTACTTTGTCAACTCACGTCAACGTGTCTCATTACTTTGTCAACTCAATGAAATCTTGACAGACCATTTGGGAAAATATTCACAGCAATGGCTTAGAATGGGTGGATGTAGCATTGAAATCATAGCAATGGCTTAAAATGGGTGGACGTAGCATTGAATTGAAATGGACACTGCACGTCGAAGTATTAGTCTCCCAGAATGGCTTGAGCAATTTTTGCAGATTAAAATTTTAAATCTATTATTTTTATAAGCTCTATTTACTTGGAAAAAATGTTGAATTTACGTTATTAAAAAAATTCAAATTAATTTTATGCTAATTGATTTCCAGATTGTGTTTATTTAATTTTGTAGTGAGTTGTTTTTTAGAATTTAAAATATTATTTCTGGGGGCTACGACAAGCAAAGGTAATCAGGAAACCCCCAATAGAATTAGAGGTAGCAGCATCAATGCCAGCAGCAGGTGACGGGGAACCAAGTTTTCTCCTTAAGAGACAGTTCCCATTAAGCATTTCCACCGAGCAAAAACACGCGTCGTTATTACCATATCACACTTTAAAACTGAGTCTCACTAAGCCAAGCTGATACCGGAAACCAGAACCAGGGAAAGAAGCAAAGGCATTAAGCCAAGGCGGGAACAGCCAGATTCATTAAGCAGATGGCAATCAACCTACCCTTGCGCCTCACTACCCTTATACCTTAGAGTAGTATAGTAAAGTAGTTTCCCATCCTGTGCTTACGCCATTGCCCTATATATACCATTCCAGCCTAGTTGCTTCTATTGACCTAAGTCTGTCCAGGCATGGACCGGGATTGAAGCATGGGAACAGGGCCTTTAATAATCCTTACTCGGGCAAGGATGGAGAAATAAGCTCTGAAAATCATATAGTTTTCGTCATTTCTTATATAAACGTATAACGAAATCTATTGCCACCCCGGAAAGTTTCGGCGCAAACCCCCTAATAACTTCGGCCGAAACTAACAAACCAGATTGTGTTTATTTAATTTTGTAGTGAGTTGTTTTTTAGAATTTAAAATATTATGAAACAAAACGTTAGGAAAGAAAACCTAAAAACCTACAAAATAAAAACCAACACTGGGTTGAAAAATGGGCAATGGAGTGGTTTTATTAATATGGTTTACTATGAGAATGACAAGTATAGGGAACCATTGATTTCATGAAAGTTTTCCATTTGAATCAATCCAGGTTGCAAGGTTTTACAATTTTGCTTTTTAAATTCATTTTTTTAATTAATATAAGTGACTATTAAGAATAGGCAAGAATAGGCAAAAAGAGAATATGTTTTTGTAAAAAGGTAACAAAAACGTAATTTATTAGTAGAGCTGTGAGGAAGAGAATATAATGGCATTTTTCAAATTATACTATCG
>APFE031729484.1:0-53710 GCA_000404065.3 Pinus taeda | reverse complement strand
ATATGTTGTTGTGGATAGGTTCAACAAGATGTGTATTTTGATACCCTGTAGTAAACAGATTACAGCTGAACAAACTGAAAAATTATTCTTTGAACATGTATGGGTTCATTTTGGATTACCCACTTCTATTACATATGATCGAGACACCCAATTTGTGGGAAAGTTTTGGTCCAAGTCTATGGGAATTAATGGACACCAAATTAAAGAAATGCATAGATTTTCATCCACAAACAGATGGCCACACAGACGTAGTTAACAAGATGGTGATCGAGCTACTGAGAGGCTATTACAACAAACATCCTAAGCTTTGGGATGAGCACGTGTGCTATGTGCAGCATGATTACAATAGAGTCAAACACTCTTCTAAACAGAGATCTCCTTTTGAGACTTGTTTTGGTTTCATACCATGGTCTCCTTTGGATTTTGTCTTTGGTAAAGATACCATGGTTGATAAACACAGTGATGTGGACAAGGCAACTAGGTTCATTAAACAGATCCAGGAGATCCACTAGGTAGTACAGGAACAATTGGAAAAGAGCTAGGCCATGTACAAGGCTAGGCATGATAAGCATCATATGGAGCATAGTTTTCAAGTTGGAGACCAAGTCTGGCTATATATCAGCAAGGAGATAATGCAAGGTGAAGGTAAAAAGCTAAAACCTATCAGGTATGTACCCTTCAGGATACTTGAGAAAATTGGTGAAAATGCCTTCTACCTTGATCTACTAGCTTACATGCACATCTACTCAGTCGTGAACATAGACTGCTTGAGGTTGTTTGAGCCTTAAATGAATGAGGACCCTGAAGAGCAGAGTCAATTACCTTCTGTTGATGACCTGCTACCAGAATATCTTAATGAGTTGCAGGAAGATACAGTACTGGACAGGGATGTGAGGACGACATGCAGTGGACAGGTGGAATACCTAAGGATTGGGCTTAAAGGTTCGAAGCCATGCAGTGCGAAGTGGATTGAGATTGGACAAGTGAGATAGTAGTTCCCTCGCTTATTTGATGTTTGAAGAAAACCAAATTTTGGTAGTCGAAAAGATTTTTCAGTAGGGAGGCCATGATCCAAATCAGATCCACGAAAGACTGTCATGAACTTTGACTGTACCGAGTTGAACAAATCTTTAAAGAAATCCAAAACAACATCAAAAACCCCTTGAACCAGTCACCATGGAAGCTGGCACAAAACGACGAGGACCTATGTCAAAGCGCACTAACCGAGGCCGATGGAGACTATGCGGGAGGCCAAAATAGCCCCTGGGAGCCCCGGATTAGGAAAAGGAGGCGATAATCGTGCATCACTAGGCGAACAGGGCCGAAATGGTGAGGCTTAATTACTTGGTCATGTTGGGAGCCAGAAGACCACGGGCACAAAAAGGTAAAAAGCGCCAATGTACAACGATGGGACCCACGACCTAGATAATGGTGGTTTGATCGGGACGCCCTTGAGTGGTAAGTGGTTTTGGAGAAAGTGGAGCGATCACAATCATCGATCTACGCGTGGCAGCGGAGGTGAGAGAAAAACCACCGTGATCGCATGTTAACGGTCGAGCAAGTTAATCGCACTCGACATGCATACGGCGTTGGATCTGGAGGAGCCCATATCAGACAGCTGAGATTGCGTCCAATGGAAAGAAGAGGAATTGACAGGGAAATAACCTGCGACTTAAAAGGGATTTGGAATCCGTTGACCACCACAGTGGAGGAAGAGTGTATTCGTGACAGAACCGGAAGAACGAGTCGACGAAGCATGCTGACACCAGTTAGATGGAGACACGTGGCACTCCTTGAGCGTTCATGTTGAAGTTGAACATGGAACTCCATGCACAGCTGCAGGAGGAGAATCGACGCAGGCGGGAGAGGAACCGAACAGGCATAGGATCAACTGGTTAAAGCCATGAACAGAGATAGTCGAAAAAGAGAGGAGGATTTGGAGAAGAATCCAAGCGACCAAGAGAGACAGTGAATAGTGAACCCTGAGAGGAGGACTGAACGCAAAGAGCAGTAAAGTCGAGTAGAAGAGACAGAGGGCTGAGTCGACCACAGGGAGCATCGAGCATCAGAGAGCTTGAAGATTCAAGCCTTCCCATAGAGGAATCTATCTGTATTGAGCATCACAGTTGGCACTTTCCACTATAGACCAAAGGTCACAGAGCTGGTAGGAAGAAAAAGAGTCTGTGAACTCTTAGTGGCTTGGGGAATCCAAGAAACACCCTGCCAAGCAAAATCTGCTATCAGGAGAACTCATATTGATTCCTTGCATTGTAAATTTTTTGCTGTAAATCACAATAAAACAAGGCCACCACTGAAGCTAGGCTGAAGACGTAGCCCTAGAGAATAGGGTTAACTCATTATTAAAAATTGTTTGTGTCTAGTATTGCTTACTGTCTTTCTCTACTGTCTTTCCATTTAAAATGTTTGTGTAATGGAAATCTGATCGATCCATTGTTTCAAAAACACAGAACACACACCAGCACATAAGTCTGTAATACCTTCTGTTTAATAAATCTTCAACTGAGGTCACTCATAGGATGATTATAAGATCGTTGGTAGATTTAGGCCAACGCGTTTTCTTTCTTGTTTAGTTTCTTGTTTCCATATTATATTTAATTTAGTGAAGGTTGCAATGTATGTATTTCAAATTTTTCTGTAGAAAACTGCAAGTAATATGTTTAAAGGAATTTTACAAATAGAAGAAATATCATCAGTTGTTGTAGTAGGATTTTTAGATTAGGAATTTTCACATGGTATCAAAGCTGCAGGTGAAACAAGAAGAGCGGTACTAGAGAAGCCAACGCTGAGTGGAGGAGGAGTTGAATAGTCATAGAAGGCGTCAGTTTGAATTCTCAGAGGGCTTGCGAAGTCCAAGCGAAGGAGGTTGCATTTTTTATGAAGGTCTCACTCTGAGTGAGGTGAAAAAGAGGTAAGACCATGAGATCAAAGTTTTCCACTTTCAAAGGGAGTAGTGCAGTAGATTCAGTGAAGAAGAGGTTTTTCTGGTGGGAGGCAATTTTTCCTGTAGCAGTTGTTGGGGCAGGATAGCGTCAAATATTATTAGAAAAATAACACAAAGATGGAAACTCAAGATGTCTGTGAATTATCTTCCAGATTAAAAGAAGAATATGCATGCTTAGCAAGTACAACCTCAACAAATGTTTGGTACATTGATAGTGGGGCTTTAGCCCATGTGACCAGAGTACGAGAATATTTCCCGAGCTATCAAAAAGAACAAATGGACTTCCATATTACCGTGGGAAACAAAGCGAAGTGTACTCTGGTAGGGAGGGACACCATAGCCATTCAGAAGGAAGCAAGAACTAGCGTTCAAGCCACCAATGTTCTACATGTGCACGAGTTAGGAATGAATACGATTGAAGTGTCCTAGTTACAAATCAAGGGATACAATGTATACTTCATTGGAAAAAAAGCATACATTAAACATCCAAGCTTGAAGAAGAAGATACAAATTGGCACTCGAAGAAAAATATTGTATAGGTTGCAACTCGAATCTTCGATGGCACTGATAGGTGGCAGTCATAATGGTGAAAGGTAATTGAATGAATTATGGCACAGGAAAATGGGACACTTACACCATGGAGAAGTGAGGATTCTCAGAGAGAATGTTATGGGAGTTCGAGTCCTTAGTAGTGGGCATGATGATTTATGTAGAGGAAGTGTTCGGTTGTGTTATATTCTTTCTACGAATAGCTCACCAAGTTAACCGTGGGGTTAGAGAGGGGGTGGAGGCCCCCAATAGTTCTACCGATTACGCAGCGGGGGGTTCACAAGTGGTTTGAGGGGGGCGGTTAGCCTCTCTCTACGGGGTTTGGTGTAGCGCCCTAGGGAATTTTTTTTTTTGGACCCTATATTAGGTGGCAGAACCTCCCTATGGTTTTGTCCATGGTTTTCACACATGGTTTTGGGCATGATGGTTTTCGGTCCATGGTATTGAATGCTTGGGCATGTATATGTATGTATTCTAACATTAAAAGGAATATATGAAAAATAAATATGGTAGTCCCGGTTTTGGGGTCTAGGGGAAAATATTTGTGTATATTTGTTTTGTGTTATGCTCTCGCATTATTTATTTTTTGTGTTTTAGAATTTAAAAGAAGGTAATTTATGTACGGGGTTAAAACCTACATTTGGTACCAAAGTTGTTTTGGCTTCAAGCAAACACCTTTATTGCTGAGGGGTTTCGCTCAGGCCTATGGCACACCTTGTTCTATGGGAGGTTTGTGGGATCGATTCTGGTGCTATAAGAAGATAGCAAGTAGTGGAAAGATAGATATCGAGAAATATAATGGTCAGAGTTTTTAGCTGTGGAAACTCAAGATGGAAGATCTATTGGTGGATAAAGATCAGTGCATCATGGTAGATCTGGGTACAAACCCAACAGGAGTGTCTGATGAAGAATGTAAGAAGTTGGATCGGAAGGCAAAGAGCATAATACGATTGTGTGTCTTAGATTCAGTATTGTTGAATGTATCAGGGGAAGCTATGACTAAGGCTTTGTGGACAAGCTATCAACTTTGTACCAATCTAAGTCTCTGGTGAATAAATTGTTCCTACAGAAAAGGATGTATAACTAGAGGATGAAAGATGGAGACACGATGACAAAGCATTTGAACACATTTAATACTATGGTAAGTTAATTATTATGTGTTGATATTAAAATTTCAGATGAAGATAAGTGCATTAGATTGTTCTGTTCTCTACCAGATTCATGGGATAGTTTGGTTATTGCAATAGGTAGCATTGCAATTTCTTTGCAGTTTGGTGAAATAGTCTCATCCTTACTGATAGAGAAGATGGAACTGAAAAATATGAAGAGCCAGAATGGTGATGCCCTGTCTGTATGAAAACAGTCCCATAATATAAACAAAAATAAGTCATCGGGTGGGAGATCTAAATCTAGAGGGAGATATAAATCTCTAGGAAAACCTATAAAGGTGTGCTAGAAATGTGGAAAGGAAGGGCACTGCAAAAGGGACTGTAAATCTAAAGCTCCTAACAAAGGAAAGGAATATGATGTTTCTCCTTTTATAGAGGCGAATACCACCTCAGATGAAGGTGGGGATGTGTACTTGGCATCTTCAAGTACACATGTAGATCATGAGGTATGGTTGATTGAATCAGGTGCATCCTTTCACTTCACTCCCCATAGAGAGTGGTTTTATTAGTATGATAAATATGATGGTGGTGATGTCTACTTGGGGGATGACAGGAAGGCTAAAATCATTGGTCGAGGAAAATTTAAGTTGAATTTTCAAGATGGAAGGATTAGAACACTGTCGGTTGTTCTTCATATTCCTGCATTGGCTAGAAATCTGATTTCTGTAAGTAAGTTGGATGATGCAGGTGTAAAAATAGTGTTCGAGAAGGATACCTACAAGATGGTTTGGGAAGCACTCATATTGATGTGGGGAGTTGAGATTTGAGCTCTATACAAGCTACAAGGTAGCACTGTTGTTGATGGGTGCAACAATTTTGTGGTTGGTGAAAGTGGAGAAGAAAATCTAGTGGTATTTAGAGAAAACACCATGCTATGGAATCAAAAGCTTGGACATATTAGAGAGAAGGGCCTTCGAATACTTCATGGTAAAGGTATGGTAGAAGGTATGACTAATAGCTCTTGGATTTTGATTTCTGTGAAAATTGTGTATATGGGAAGCAGAATCGGGTGAGTTTCCCTTCTAGTGGTAAGTAGGTGAAACATATATTAGAGCTTGTGCACAGTGATGTGTTTGACCTGTGAAGGTTCCATCACTGGGTAAGTTTGCGTACTATGTATCACTTATAGATGACCTCTCAAGGAATACATTGATATATTTCCTTAAGAAGAAATCTGAAGTCTTTGACATGTTTAAAGAATTTAAGGCTTTGGTGGAAAACGAGAGAGAGAAGAAGATAAAGGTGCTGAGGACAAATAATGGTGGAGAGTTTTACAAGAAGGAATTTGAAGAATTATGTAAGAAGTGTCGTATAGCATTGTAGAAGACTAGTCCATACAAACTTGAGAAAAATGGAGTTGCAGAAAAAATGAACAAGACGATGATGGAAAGGGCAAGAAGTATGCTCAGTGGTGCTTGATTAGGAAATGAATTCTGGGTAGAGGTACTGGAGACTACATGTTACCTGGTCAACAGATCACCTTCATCAACGTTGGAGGATAAGACTCCACAAGAGGTATGGACCGGTAAGAAACCCTCTCTTTCATATCTGAGGGTATTTAGATGTGATATATATGTACATGCTTCAAAGGAGAAAATAACAAAGTTGGATAGTAAATCTGAAAAGTGCATTTTTATTGGGTATAAGGATGGTTTAAAGGGTTATAAACTTTTGAATCTAGTAACAGGGAAGGTTGTGTATAGCCGAGATGTGGTGTTTAGAGAGGTGAAAGATGTTATTAAACATGAATTCGAACAAAATGTAACTGAGAAGATAGAGTTTGAGCTAAAGTAGGAAGAACCAAACTCTACAGCAAAAGAGGAATTGGAAGATGAAGAGCCACAAACTTCGGTTGTGAGAAGATCAGTTCGAGAAAGAAGGCAACTAGGAAGGTATAGTCCATCTGATTTCTATTCAAAATTTTCCTTATCTATTACTGATGATGATCCCAGAATGGTGAAGGAAGTAGTAGATTCAGAGGATGACAAACTCTGGAAAGACAACATGGTTAATGAAATGGCATCTTTGCACAAAAATGAGGCTTGGGATCTGGTGGAGTTGTCGGTTAGAAGGAAACCCATTGGCAGCAAATGGGTGTTCAAGAAGAAGACAAATTAAGAAGGAAAGGTTGAGAAATACAAAGCTCGGTTGGTAGCAAAAGGTTATTCCCAGGTGTCGAGAATTGATTTTGGTGATATTTTTACCCCTATTGCCAAGGTAGCTTCTATTAGATTACTTTTATTTGTTTCTGCTACTTTTGATTTTGAGGTAGAATAGATGGATTTTAAAACAAAATTTCTTCATGGGGATTTAGAAGAAGAGATCTACATGAAGCAACCTGAAGGCTTTGCGGTGAAGGGTAAGAAAGAATTGTTATGAAAGTTAAAGAAGTCTTTGTATGGGTTGAAATAGACACCAAGGATGTGGTATCCGAAATTTGATACATCTATACAGGGACTTGGCTTCACCAGAAGCAAAGAAGATCATTGTGTGTATCTTAAATTAATTGGTGATCGTGTTATTTATCTGGTCTTGTATGTGGATGATATGTTGCTTATTGAAAATGACAAAGAAATTATGTAGGATTTGAAGACCCAATTGTCCTCCAAATATGACATGAAAGATCTTGGTGCTGCAAACTATATTTTGGGCATGTAAAATAAAAGAGATCGAGCAAAGAGGAAGCTTTGGTTAAACTAGAGGAAGTATGTCGAGACAATACTGCAGAGGTTTAATATGCAAGATAATAAACCAGTGAAGGGTCCTGTTCCTGTAGCTGTAAATTTATCTACTGAACGGTGTCCCAAGACATAAGAAGAGCAAGAGGACATGTCCCATGTTCCATATGCGATTGTAGTAGGTAGCTTGATGTATGCAATGGTCTATACTAGACCAGACATTGCACATGCAGTGGGAGTATTAGGCAGGTTTATGTCAAAACCAGGGAAGGAGCACTAGACAACAGTGAACTGGGTTTTCAGGAATTTTCATGGAACTAGTGATTATGGTTTGTGCTACCAAGGAAGACTGGGATTGGACAAAGTTTTGGATATTCATGTCTTTTTTGATGTAGACTGGGTTGGAGATCTAGGTCAAAGAAGATCTAGAAGTGGGTATGTCTTTAACCTATTTGGATGTGTAGTCAGTTGGATGAGTAAGAAACAATCTGTAGTGGCACTATCAACTATAGAGGAAAAATACGTGGTAGCCGCTCATGCAAGCAAGGAAGCATTTTGGTTGCAGTGATTGTGTTCAAGTATGGGGTTAGTACAGGCAGATATAAGGATAGACTGTGATAGCCAAAGTGCAATTTTCTTGGCAAATAACCTTGCTTACCATTCAAAGACAAAGCACATTGATGTTCAGTATCAATTTGTGAGGGATATGATAGAATACAAAAAGGTGTTTCTGGTAAAGGTGGACACTTTGAAGAATACTACAGATGCATTGAAAAATCTATGGGTTCTAAGAAATTCTCTTGGTGTAGAGAAACAATAGGCATTGCAGGGTTGGATAAATGAATAAGCTCTCATGTGGCCCCCTATGGAAGGAAAACAACAAGTGGGAGAATGTTGGGTTGTGTTATATTATTTCCATGACTAGCTCACCTAGTTAACTTGGGGGTGAGACGGGGGGCGAAGCCCCACCTTCGTTGCGTTGATTGTGCAGCGGGGGGGTCACAGGGGGTTTGATGGGGGTGACTAGTCCCCCTCTACGAGGTGCGAGTAATGCCCTAGGGATTTTTTTTGGACCCTATATTAGGTGGGCAAACCTACTTATGGTTTTGTGGATGGTTTTCACACATGTTTTCGGAAACGATGGTTTTCAGTCCATGGTATTGGATGCTTCGGCATGTATTTATATGTATTGTAAAATTTAAAGGAATATAATGAAAAATCAATATGGTAGTCCCTGTTTTGGGATCCAGGGGAAAATATCTTTGTATATTTGTTTTATGTGTTATGCTCTCGCATTGTTTATTTTTTGTGTTTTAGAATTCTTATACAGGTAATTTTTGTACGGGGTTAAAACCTACAAGAAGCGTACTACCGAAGTATGCTAAAACAAATTTTTCCAGAAGCAACAATAGAGAAGAATGTGTATTGGCATTGATACACTCATATATATGTGGTCCATTGTCCATAAGAGCTCTTAGCGGTGGTGAATACTTCATCACCTTTATCGGTGACCACTCTAGAAAAACTTGGATCTATTTCTTAAATACCAAGGATGAGGTCTTCGATTGATTCATAGAGTATAAGGCTCTCATTGAAAATATGACAAGGAAAAATATAAAGGTATTGCATTCAGATAATGATGGAGAATGTATTGACAAAGACTTCACATATTTTTGTGCAAAGGAGGGAATTAAAACAGAATGGACAACTCCATATAATACGGAACATAATAGAATAGTAGAGAGAAAAAATAGAACTATTGTTGGGGCAACAAAAGATATGTTGTATTATCAAGACTTTCTTATATTACTATGGGCAAAGGCTTGCAACATAATAATATATATCTAGAATAGAAATCCTCACATAACGTTGGGGAAGAGACCACCTGAAGGTGTCCTCATAGGGAAGAAGATGGAAGTAAGTCATCTTAGAATATTTGGAAGCGTGGTATATTATCACATTATAGAAGAAAAGGGTAGTAAAATGGATCAAACTATAGAAAAGAGGTACCTCATAGGATATAGTGAGACCTCAAAGACATATATAATCTACATTTCTAGAAGTAGGAAGATTGTAGTGAGACAAGATGCAAAGTTCACAGATCATAGAGCTTTAAAAAAATATTGAGAGATGCCAATAGAAGGTTAGTGAGTAGATGTTCCATTAGTCTAGCAGCAATAGGGGTAGCAAGGAGGAGAGGTAGGAGGAAAGACACCTTGATCGAGTACACTGACCAGTAACAACATTTCCTCAAAAGAAGGAAATCCTGATAGTTCTCAGCAAATGGAACGACAGGACCAGCAGTAGGAGTTGATTGAGCCTCCCACCATCATTGGTAGAACCCACAGGGAAGAATGGTAGATGTTGGGGGATTCAGGTGAGTTTGTTAGAGCTCCTATAACCAAGAAGAGGCAGAATAGACAACTTGAGAGATACCACACCTTGGTAACATAGGTTAAGAACCTTGTAGCTTTCAGGAAACCATTTAACACCAATTTTGGGTGGACGTTATGGTAGAAGAGTATAGCGCTATCATGATGAATGATCTCTCGGAAGTAGTACCTAAACCAAAGGAAAGATTAGTTGTAGGATCAAGGTGGATCTAGAAGATCAAGTATGTTGTAGATGGAAGTATAGAAAAGTACAAGGCTAGGTTCGTGGAAGAAGGGTATGCATAGAAAGAAGGAATAGACTATGAATAGACCTTCACCCTAGGAGCCTGATATATCTCTATCAGATCTATTATATCCCTAGTAGCTCAAATGGGATGGGAAATTCACTAGACGGATGTCAAGACAACATTTCTAAATGAGGTGATAGAAGAAGAGGTCTCTATAGAGTAACCCAAAGGCTTCAAAACACATGAAAAGAGAACTCATGTGTGAATATTAAAGAAAGCCCTGTATGAGCTCAAGCAGGAACCTAGAGCATGGTATGACTAGATTGATAGTTACTTGCAGAAGTTGGGATTCGTAAAGAGTGATGTTGATTCCAGTCTCTACTATTTAATGGTAGAGAATGAGCCACTTATTATTCTATTATATGTGGATGACATTTTTTTAAAAGGGTCATCTAAGCTCATACATGATTGCAAGAAGAATATTGAAGCATAATTCAACAAGAAGGATATGGGGTTGATGCATTGTTTTCTAGGGTTGGAATTTTGGTAGAAGAATGGGGATATCTTCCTTGGGTAAGGAAGATATGCTAAAGAAATCACACAGAGATTTAGAATGCAAGATTGTCGACCCATGGCCACTCCCATGATCACCAACTGGAAGAAAATAGATGCATCATGAGACAAAGAGGTGGTTCCCACCTTGTACAGACAACTCATTGGGTCGCTCATGTATTTGGTTAACACTAGGACAAACATTGGCTTTGTTGTCAACACCCTTAGTTAGTTCATGGTGGAAATGAAAAGGGTTCATTGGGCATCAGCTAGGTACATTATGAGGTATGTGCATGGAATAGTCGGATATGGGTTGAGATAATCCCAATGGGATGACATCACTTTGAATGGATTCACAAATGAAAATTGGGAACGTAGTTTAGTAGACTAGAAAATAACCTTTGGGTATTTCTTCATTGTTGGATCAGGAACAATCTGTGGGTGCAACAGAATGTAGAAGTCAATAGCTCTGAGCTCAGCAGAAGCTAAATATGTAACTTGAGCAAAAGCTAATTATATGGCAGGAAACACAACTACATGTGAATCTATATGGCTTAGGAAACTTCTTGTGAGTTTATTCAGAAAAATGATGGAAGATACTAGGATTTACTGTGATAATCAAAGTTGTATCAAACTCCCTGAGAATCCAGTATTTTATGATCAGTAGAAACACATTGATATCAGATGTCACTTTATCAGAGACTGTGTTCATCATGGTGTAGTACATATGTAGTATGTCCCCACAGGAGATGAGGTAGCAGACATACTCACAAAGGATCTAGGAAGATCTAAGCTCATTCAATTTAGAGAGAAGATGGGTATGGTAGAGAATCTATTTCAGTAGAAAAAATAGGTAGTTTCTCAGTTACAGTGGCAGGGAATGAGAGAGAGTTGCAGTACAAATGCAATGTTGGTAGTGGCAGGGTCAACAGTAGTACAGATGCAACATTTTCACAATCGTTTGTGGTCAGTGATGTTAGACATCAGTAGCACAGAGGGAGATGTTACATAATAGGGTGATGCTTCAGCAAGTCGCATTGTTAGAGCACATTCCTCACTAATAGAGAGTGTTGATTTATGGTAGAATCATAAATCTCAAATTTTGCAAGGAATCTTGGCCACATGCATTCCAAAGAACCTAGAAAGTATCTTGGGAAATTCCACCCAGAGATAGTTTTATTAAAATAATTAATTATTTTTAATGGAACCCTAAGTCTAGTGTTAGGAAATTAAAATAATTAATGGGTATTAATCTAAATTCTTGGTGTACTTTCTAGAACAAGATGAAAATCGAGTCCAAATAATTTGATCCAATGATTAGAATCTAACCTGGGTTGTTGGTTCTCAAATGGAAGATTATAAAAGAGACATAGAGGGGAATTTGGAAAACACAACAGAGGGAGATACTCAATTACCCAAATAAGATGGATTTTCTCATTGGTTGAAGTTCGATAAGAAAAAATCAAATCAGAGGGAGAGTTACAGGTGGGAAGGAGAGAAAGAGGTTATCATCATCATTCTGAAGGATAGGAACAAAAGGCGTGGAACAAAGGGAGGACAATGAAGAGGCTGTGATGTGAAGGAGGGATAGCACAAAGGTAGTGTGATAGTGGGACTGCATATTTCTCACGTAGGGGCTGATGTAGTGAGATGCAGAGGGGGAAATAGGTCCTCTCCTAGATCAGAAACGCATCGAGAAGTGTCTGTAAAATTTCTCATAGAGAATCCTCTTCTATTCTATTGTTTGTATCTTGTAGATGAGATTTTTGCTGGAGAATAATAATAAAACCCTCAAATCTGCTACACCATTTTTCTAATATTGGGTTTTTTCGGCGACATTTGTCCAAAAATAACAGTGTAATTGTTTTGTATTTTCTTTCTTGTTCATTTCCTTGTTTCCACATTATATTTAATTAAGTGAAGGCTACAATGTATGTATTTCAATGTTTGTTGTAGTAAACTGCAAGTACTTTTTTTAAATGAATTTAACAAATAGGAGAAATATCATTAGTTGTTATGGTAGGAATTCCGGATTATGAATTTTCACACATACTAGCACCAAAGAGGCTAGAACTAGGTAGCATCATGGAAGACACTATGCATTAAAATATTTGAGGGACTGAGGAATCGATACAGGGAAGAGTTAATTGGGCCAAAGTTCAATGACCTAAAGGAGTCATGTTAACCAATAGAGACAAATTGAGCAGTTGAAGAAATGGAAGGCAAATGATCGCGGTATTTTTCAGGGAACATGGGATGAAAGGTGTTGAGGAGTGCGCTATGTCAACAAGTAGATTATTTTTGATTTGTTCAATGAATATTGGTTACTGTTGTTACTATCGATACCTAGCCCTAATTGTCTTGCATCAAGGGAGATTGTAAATGACCATGATCACTAATATGGGAGCCCTAGACTATTGTATTAAAGATTGTTAATATAACGAAGTTAGGTTGAAAATTTGTGTATTTTGTACTTGTTGATTCACTTATATTATTTTCCGTTGTGAAAAGTATTATTGTTGTGGCATTTGATTGTTTTTTTGTATGACATTCTAAGGCCGAAACGAAATTCTTAATTTCCATGGAAATTCAACATGGTACGGGTGAAAGTTTGAAGGTCCATCTAATCATAGGCTTCAAAACACATTGTACAACTCAAGAGGGAGTTCGTTCCATTGTTGTTCAAGGAATAATAACAATGGAAATTTGTTGATCAGTTTGATATGAGGACAGGTTGGATGTGGTGTCTAGGTATAGCCTGTGGATGGAAAGGATTAATTTGGTATTAATGGTCAACACTATTTATGACATTATCGAAGAAGAGACCAGGAAACTGACTGACCCTAACAAGTTTAAAGTGTATTAAGAGTTGGATATAAAGGCTAGGTTGATCATCCTAGATGGTTTCAAGGATCATTTGATACCTCTTCTAATGAGGAAGAGCAGTTCCCATGAGATGTGGAAGGATATTTAAGATCTATTGAAGAACAAGAATGAAAACTGACTATTGGTATTCAAGGACAAGTTGAAGAGCACTAGGATGTTGGATGGAGAAGCAATGGCACCGTATTTGACGAGATTGTCTAAGGTGTGAGATGATATTTCAACCATAACTAAGTCTGGTAGATATTCTGAGATGGTGAGTATTTCTTTCAAAGGGTTCATCGCAAAATGGAAGCCCTTAATCAAGTGAATTGTTGCTAGAGAATGAAGGGCAAGTCGAAGAAAGAATTAAGTGAGTTGAAGCATTTCAGTTATGAGAGTATGGTCATTATTCGATGAAGTGTCTAAAGGAGAATATGGAAGATGATTAGAAGAGCGATGGAAAGGAGGTAGAAATGTTTTCCACTTCTTCTCAGCTGGATGATGTCTTAAGAAGAGTGGAGAGTGAATACTTTTATCTAATATCTCATTCCTATGAGTGTGCCATTGATGAGATTGCATGGTACAATGACAATGGTGTGTTCAACCATGTGATAGCTTCACATGATGTGTTCTAGACTCTAACTAAGCGGGACCCAAAGTGGCATATGCTAGTAGGTGAGAAGAGTGAGAAGGAGATCAAAGGATCATGGGTCATGCCATTCAGGATGGACTTAGGTTAAATGACGTGATTTCAGGATGTATTAATTTTACTAGAGCCTATATATAATATATTTTTGAGATCTCAGTGATTGACTGAAAGAGGTTTAACGTGATTTTCTGGTATGGGAAAGTGAAGCTCAGGACCAAATGCTTTAACTATGTAGGAGTGGTCATCGGTGTTAGGAATCATGGTCTATATCAGCTGATGGAAAAGCCTATAGATAATGAGAAGAAAAAGAAAGTGCAGGTTGTTGAGGCTCATAGGGTGCCAAGTTCTACTGGGAGTATACAGGTTCAAAGGGAGAATGTGCACCCCAAGAAGACCACATGGTGAATGGGAAGTAAGGGTGCTTATATAACTGGTTAGAAGGAATTGTGGGATGGCCTAAAAGCATTTCAGGAGATGAAGAAGCATGAAGATTCTAATCGCAGAGACACTATCGAGATGAGCGTAGTTCATACTTATGGGTATGCTAGAGTGATCAAGGTTAGGAGTTGGGTTAGTGTCACCAACAATGATGATGATCATGAGATACTTCCTAGCGGTGGAAGTACCTCCCTCACCAAGAGGTAGTGTTGATTTTTGTAGCTTGGGAGGGACTTCACAACTCTAGGTACTAGAATTTTGTTAGTTGGCACCACAAAATCATTTTGTGGGTGAAGTACCCATGCAGTGGGTTTTGTATCCAACATTTTGGGTATGAAACCAAGGGTTATTTTGATTATTGGACCATTGTTTCATGTGTGGCACCCTTAATGGAGCAATGGGAAACTAAGGAATCGATGGAAAAGTTTATCAAATGAGAGGGTATTTTTATTTATTTATAAGGTGGGCTTGTGACAAAAAATATAAGTTCTCTAGGCTTGTATAGGTGCCCTTTGAGGGCAAGTCATTGCACCCTTAGAAGCATATAAATAAGAGAATATTGGGACCTCATTTGAGCATCCAATAAGCAATATTTTCTCAAGTGAATAAAGAGCAAGGGAGGTTGAATACCTCAGGTACAAGAGCTATATAAGGGGCCAAAAGAAGTTGATCATTTTGTCATTGTGTCTCATTGTCTAGTACAAGTAGACGGAGGAGATTTGGTCAAGTTTGAAAGGGAAATTCTGGGCATAAGCTAAGGAGGAAATATTTCTGTGTTAAGGGTGAAAGTTTTGTGTAATTGTAGGTCTATGAAACTCTATTTGGGGACGTTGAGTAGCCTAAGAGTTTACTAGTGAGCTTGGCTATATCCTTGAAGAGAAAGAGCATCAGAAATCAGGGTCTATGGGAGAGGTTATACGCTGGTTTGAGGCTATTACAGGATGCCATAAATAGGGCCAAAAGCTTTAGAAGTAGTATGCTTAGATATGATCTTATTTGGAGGACTAGTAGGACACCTTCAAGGATAAATTGTGTAGGTTTGGTGGTCCAAATTCAAAGAGAAGTTCGGAAACTCATGTACACGTTGGAGGACTATTAGAGAGCTTCCACATGAGCCCTAAATATAGTCTTGGTAAAGGACTATAAGTCTTTTAGTGGGTGGGTGTTGGTTGGAGCCTAAGAATTTCATATTTTAAGGACTAAAGGGTAGCCAAGAGGGCTTATTTTTCAGTCTTAATTTCACTATGCTTTAGAGTTCATATTTAGTGGAAAGTGGGAAGCTTCCATTTCCATCATGTTTTTCATCGTAGTAGCAGCAAAGAGGTAGAACTCAACAACATCGTGGAAGAACCTATGTGTTGACATCCTTAATGGACAAGGGAGCAACTAAAGTGTAGAGTTATTTGGTACATAGTTCAATTACATAAAGGTGTTCTGTTCATTGATAAAGGTGGATTGAAGAATTGTAGAAAAGGAAGGAAAAGGACCTCCATATGTTTTCAAGGTTCATGGATGGAAAGAAGCTCAAGAGCATGGTACTTCAGGAAATAGGTCAATTGTACTTTCTTCCAAGTATATTGGTTATCATAGTTATTGTTGATACTTAGCCCTAGTTGTATTGTATCAAGGAAACTTTTAAAGAGCCATGATCCCTAGTACGAGAGCCCTATATTGTTGTATTAAAGATTGTTAATATAACAAATTTAGGTTGAAACATTGCGTCTTTTTTACGAGTTGATTCACTGTTATTGTTTTCCACTATGAAAATTAGGATTGTTTTGATATTTGAGTTTGTTCGTGTTTGAGAATTTTAGAACCCAAACTTGATCCTTGAGTGTCATAAAAGTTCAATAGTGCATAGTAGTGTAACAATGATTCATCAATTCTTAGGCAGTTGTGGTGAAGTAAAATTCTAAGTGCAAATACAAACAATTCCTCTAGCCTGAGAGCAGGTCTAGCCACAAACAAGACATTATATGGAAGATTTCCTTAGGTGAGAACCAATTAATAGGGCTTGCCTATTAGTACGCTTATCTTGTTTGCTGATGACCTTGTTTCCTTGCTCCAACTATCTTCCGTTTTCTTCTTCGAGCACCTGAAACAAGTAAACAACAACAAACAACAATTGTGATAATAGAAAAATTGTATTCAACCTACTTAACAAGTCAAGAAATATTAAGCCATAAACATGTGATATGAAATATTATGTAGGAAATCAATTGATAGTTGCATATATGTTAGATTAAGAAGAGATTACAACCGTTGTCTTGACATTGTTGTTCTCCTCTGACAAATCTAGGTTCCCACACACTTTCGTTAGCATTCCATGATGGCCTCAACAATGGTAGTTTTAAGGCTCTTCCATTTAGTCTTCACACTAAACCAAATTCACACTTCTCCCTCACACACAACTAGAGAGCTACAACTATGAATAAGTTGCTGATTACTCCACAATCAAAACTTCAACCAGAGCCTAATTAGAGCTAGCACACCAACACTAGCTTGTGCTTGGGAAAAGTGGAGGTTTATATAGCATGGATGGATGGAAGATGGTTCCTCTTCTCATGGGATAAGGTCTTATCTCTTCATGTAGTTCCATCCTAATAGGGGAAAGGAGCCCAAATTGACATCCTTGACTCCATCTGACTCAACCATTTACTAGACTTCCATTACGAAGCTTCTAGAGCTGGAAGCTTTAGCTCCTTATTTAAAAAACTTTCCAAAAGAGGATCGACATGACTAGAACAAGGCTTAGACGCTCCGGTCGGTGCTATGGATAGTTGTAATCCTTGCATATCAGCACGCAAAGGACACGGGTCATTATTGTTGGTCTTGTAAACTGGGAAAAATATAAGACTTTTGGGAAATGATGCAAAAGGGAGTTGTTTTTCTCGTGAAAAGAGACATAATGGGAGTTTCTTCATGAAGGAAGAGCATGTAGGTTCATTGTAGAGGTCCTCCAGGATCATGGAATGGGGAGTACACGGACAGTGACAAAACGTTGTGTAACAGATGCCCCCTAAAGCATGAAGGCCAAACTAGAGTGAGGGGTGAAATGCTATATGAATCAAAGCAGGAAACCGAGCTATGTTGTCAGAAAACTTGCAAGAAAGTACAGATACATATACATAACTGAAAAATCTATCAAATGATACATGAATCATGGTATGGACACAACAATCCATAAAAAGATCATGTAAATGGATCTAGGCATGGGCGTAGCCATGAGATAAAGAGGATCATATCGAAACCAAGGTATGGTCGCAACCATCCATTTGAGAGAGACATGGATATTAGTACGAATAATGTCACATCGCCTTGAAACCTGGACTGTTGTAATCTGAGCCCAGGGCCTTGCGCTCCAACACAACCTGTTCAAAGTATAAATTCTATCATGTGAATATATGTTTTGATGTCGAACATGCTAGAAAATTTCTTGATTACCATCCAATGATGTAAACTGTTAACAAGCACGACAGAAACCACCAATAATGACAATGGTCTGCAAGGAACTATTAGTACAACTCACAGAATGTGAATAAAGGAACTGAAGTCGAACACCTGTGAAATCACCCGATCGAAAGCCAATGATGTGAACTTGTTGTTGAGTGTGAAGAACATGCCATTATGGAATGCAAGCTTCTAGGGTACTGGAAGGGAGTCTCTTGGTCAACTTCCTGGATAATGAGATGAAGTTGATAGGAAGTGACTGTGTCAAAGGAGGGTCATGATGTATCCCACATCATTGACACGAGACAAAGCAATGCAAAATGATTTTGTATAATACAAAGAGTTAGGGGTAAGTGTAACTGTAGAAGGCCAACTCTTGAAAATATCAATGATATAATTGAAAGTTTGGCAACTTTTGGATCTAGAGGATTTGTGGTCATGATGACGTGGAAAAGATCAAATGGAAGGAAAGATGAATGGCCCAACCCAGGAAGGTTGAAGATGAAGTGACAATATCCCAACCCGACATGAAGCAGAAAGTGTCATGTTCAAGAGTGAGCTATTGACACAACTAATTGAATTTCCAAATTTCCCCCCACCATTCCTGGGAGGTACCCAATTATTTTTTAATTGCAAGCTTGAAGGGGATAGGATAAGATTTCACTGTAAGTTGATCCTTCAGATGAATCCGACTTAATAAGTTTAACGAGCCCTAGGAAGGAGAAGCTCATGTTCGTGATGGTGACAAATCTGATGTCGTTGTATGTTTTAACAAGTCTACCAAAGGTTGAACTCAATATCTTTTTCATATTTAGAGAGTTTGCAAAAGACATGGAAAATAAAATTCCACATGGTCCCTTTTCATACATTTGTGTCTCTTGAGCCCGAAATGGTAGAAAATGATACTTTAGAGAACCACTTGACCATTTCAGTCAAGGAATATATTTTTTGTAAAAAGTGCATCCCAGACCGAAAAAGGGGTAAACATATGTTGGACGCACAATGTTTCACAGCCGTTAACGTGTTCAAAATCACAAGAGCTCAACAATCTTTTCGTGTTTAAAGGGTCAGGAAAGAGCTTGAAAGCGGACCCCCCATTTTATTCTCTTTTACGCGTCAAAAGGGAAAAATACTCGGTAATATTTTCATTTGAGTTTTATGAGTCAAGAAAAGAGCTGAAACGTGACTCGGTACCATCATCGAACATCCATCACCTATCGCTACGGAGAAAGGTAAAGTGCATTATCCAATTATTGAGGCAAAATAGGTCAAAAGTACTTTAAAACACTAATATTTCATGAAAAGCTAAATGAAAGGAGGGAAAAGTAAATATTTTTTACCATTTACCATTTTACCTTGTTGTGAAAAACTTTTTACCCACTTTTGCCCTAATTTTTCCAGATCAAATTCAGGAGATTCGGGAGGTCACTCGCCGAGCTGCTAGTTGTAGGTAAGATCCAAGTCCCTAAGCTCCATTTCCATACTGTTTATTCCTGTTCCCTCAGTCGGCATGATTTCTGGGCATAGAATCACACCAGATGAGGGTTTCTAAATAGAACAATCATGACATCCACACAACTATTTTTAAAATAGGCGTGCCAATGCCATAAACAAAAAAAAAACCATTTTTTCTTTGAAATCCACCTTTTGAATCCAAATTTTAGTTTCCAAGAATGATTATTGACCTTAATACATGGTTTGTGTAGGAAATAATCGTCGACAATGGTAGACTTGAAATAATGTGAGCATGAATATGTGGACACCCAGACAATGAATGATCCAAACTACTTGGATGCCTTGAATAATTGTGGGCTCCTCAAGTTATTTCTCACACCAAGGATGCAAGCTCAACATGCGCTGCTTCAATACCTAATTTGTCTCTAGGACATAAATCAGGAAATATTTATCATTGGTGACGAGGAGTTGAAGTTTGAAACTTCAGACATTTATTTTATCATAGGATTGTCCAAGAGAGGGGAACTAGTCGACCTCTATGGGTCACGACCAATTGGGGCAAGAATATCCATGTTACTTGTGAATGTTTCCTAGAAGCCCTCAAATCCAAGAGTGGCAAGATTGAGATTGCCACTGTGAGATATCTTACACTCAGAGTGCTACTGTTGACTATCAACAGAGTAGTTGGGTCCCAACCAGAGCACAAAACTAACAAGTCAAAATTTCTATATGTTATTGATTGTACAACATCGAATATTTTCAATTGGACGTAATCCATGAAGATAAACATGAAACGCTAGCTTTCAAAAGCTAAGGTTGGGAATCTGAAGTAATTTTGCTTCGGATCTATGCTAGTGACCTTTTTCCTAGAGTGGGTTCCATTGTTCTAGTACCAGCTGATTGAGGTAGATCCGTCGATGCCACGAGACCCATAGATGGTTCATTGGAGTCTGTTGGCTTTGTGGGCCTTGATCGAGGTTCAGTGTTTGTCAGCCAAACAAATCCATACACCATTGGTCCTTTTAGCATCAACCCACAGAGTGCGGAATGAAGTCTCACCCAAAGCAGTATGGGGGGATGCTGGAACCAATTTTCTACACCCTGAGATGGTTGTGATGTCGGTTTATAACTCCTTCTCCTGCCTTCACGTAGGTAGCTAAGCTTTAGGGCTTACCCTTCTACCTTTTATCCCACCCTTCAGTACCTTCGTGAATGAGTACTTTCACGTTGTTCTGACAATGTATTGTATAGGTTCTTGAGTTATCTGGAGTGTTATACGTATTCTACCAATCAATTATAGTTATCATTGCGTAAACTGATATTCTTACTTTCTTTCAATTAACAATTATAATCACATAAATCCACGCATCAAGAAGCATTGTAATATAAACGCCGATCATAGCGCAATATAATAGGATGCATTAACAAAGACTTAAATACATAGTAATTGCATAATACTTCTCTTTATTGATATCTTCCAGTTTAATACAAAATTTATCCACCCTGTGCATACAACTGCAGGGGTCCGCACACTCAGCTGTGTACTTCCACCCTAGGCCTCTGTGAACTCAGCTATAGAGCTTCTACCTATGCTAAGACCCAAGAACACTTTAAACTTTGCCACCAAAAACTTCCCAAAGCTACCTAGACTTTACTTACTTAATTCCTTCTTATACAATCCCATGCTTCGCAGACCATGGGTAGATCTTTACGGTTGCCTTAACACTTTACAAAACAAGGGTGGACAACCCTTTATGACTCTTGACACCTTCACTCTCTGCGACCACAAAATGCAGAGTGTTTACAACTTTATTACAAAATTGTCCCAAAACAGGGGCCTTTATCCCCAAAACTCCTCTTGGGGGAACCCGTTCCCAACAAGCCCCCAACACAAACATGGTGACTCACCCTTGAGTCACTCTACAAGTGTGGAGATCTTGGCACGAAGACCTCCCAACTCGACTTGTATGACTTCCACTTCAGCGGTGCATTGCGCAGTCGTGTGCTTCACTTCTTCAACCAACTACTCTATCGTTGGTCTTGAATTGTCAACTTGAAGCTTTTGTTGAGTCACCTATAGACTGGCAAGGTCAATGGAGGTCATGACCGAATAGGCCTTGTCCAACCAAGGCTTCAAGTGCGTCTTCAACACTGCGTCTTTGTGCTAAGCTACATCTACCTATTCCTTCAGCGTTTTGGCCTCTTGCAGCTTCGCAAGTCTGTGAGTGAGGGTGACAGTGCGCGTTGTTCCTTTTACCTCGTCATAGCACTATTGTAGTTCTCGCAGCTTTGTTTCAAGTTGTTGTACATTAGGATATTCTTGCAAGATGCTTAGTACTTCGAACGATTGTTCAAACAACAGTGTGTAGTTTACTACTGCAATGTCTACTACCGCTATCACCTTTGTGACAGTGGTTGCGCACTGCTACTTTACATCTAGCAGAGTTAAAAGTTGGGCCTTCAACCACAAATCTGCAATCTGGAGGTTCAGCTCTAGCTGAACCTTGGCCAAATTTGTGCGAGTGTCACGCACCCCTGTCACAAGTTTGTGGACTTTTTCATCTGTCTCTGCATCCTCAGGAATGGCCAAATTGAGGACCATTCGGTAGACTTCCTTCACGGCCTTAATCATATGCTAATTTGTGTTAGTAAGTTCTACAATGGAAGTGAGGGTGGTGTCTCATTATATGGCCATTTGCACATTATTGATCTTTTGTTCACTAATCACCTACAAAGTGCATTGTTCACGGGCCCTCAGATCCACGATCACCCCATCCTGTAGTAGGTGGAGCACCTTGCCAAGAAGCACTTCCAAATTAAGCCTTACTCCCTTGAGGGCATTGATAGCGGGCCTGTCAACTTCGTTTTCCATGGTTAATGCTCCCTTCGGTAGCATTGTTGCTCAAGAGTCCTTCACATGCAACATCCCAGGGGCTCCTGAAGTACCAATGGCGAGGATGGTGGACACCCTGCCAGTCTGTGATGCGTGGATCTACAACTCATGCAGACCCATTTGGATGGCCCCCAATATTTTCTGTTGATGCCACTCAAACTATTGTAGTACCTCCACGGTGACATCCCACACCGTATCTCTGATGTCATTAAAATCCCCCTCTGTTAGGGTGATTGGGTCAAGTGACGTCTTACTGGCGTTGGATTTCTTCTATGGCCTAGCTTTTTCGTGTTCTCTTGGATGCTTGATATCGAATGATGTCATCTATGGGTCTGCTCTATGCTTCACTGTTTACTGGTCTGTTTATTCCTCTACTTTGGGCGAGGGTGACATCGTGCCTTTGTCAGAGCCACACTCTACTCCATCTATCTGTTCTTCTGCCTGTTGTGTGGCATCGTTCTCTACTTAGGCCTTTGCCTCAACCTCCTCCTTTCTCTTCTCATCTAGCTGCGCCATTTTAAGCTTAGCCTCCTCATTTTTGCACTGCGTCGTAGAATTGCTCAATCCCAACACTGAGTCTGAGGTAGTGTGCCACTCTACTTGCGAGCAATCAAGAACTGTATTGATCGCATCATCAGTTGCGAAGTAAGGCAAGTCATGCCACTTTTACTCAGGGTCCTTTCATGCCCTGATTGATATGTGCTAAAAGTTTTCCTTGAACTCCACATACTCCTGTAGTTTGGCAAACACAGTAGGTGATAATCATGGCTTGCAGTTGATAGCCATGTGTATATTCATTTCCATCAAGATCCAAAAGGTCTTGCTATCCTTGATGCGTTGAGCATCCTTAGTGACCCATAGCGAAGCATGCTTTGTTGCTTCTGGTAGGTCTGGCGTGACCGAGGGAAATTGATTGTCTTCAGGCAGGTCCCAAGCTACCAACACAATGGACAACAAGAGCCATGCATAGTGGAATTTCTTGCTAAGCTCCTGTGCCTCGTGGCAGTTTGCAAAGAACTTACCACAAAGATAGAATGCCCAATTAAACTGGACTCCTTTTGCACCTTGGGCTACTAGAGTGACAATAGTTGTCGGCACTTCATCTGTGTGACACTTTTGCGTAACTTTTCTTTCCAAAATTTGTGTGGCCACCTTGACTATAGGATCACAGATACTTGACATGGTATAACATCATGGCTTCTTTACGAGCTTGAATTTCTCCTTCATGGCCTCCGTGAGGGCATGCTCACCACCTTTTCCACTAGACATCATGGCCGGATTTTCCCTGATATAGTGCAACTGCGTGACCCTATGGATTAACCTATCGGTGATGGGTATCGGCTCCTCCAGCCATAGATACCCATCGTGCACCAAGCATAGAAGCTGCTTGATTACCAATATTGTAATGGGTGTGCAATTGTAGTGTAGCACCCATAGTAGGTTGAGCAAACCTGCTTTGTCTAAACCCTTGAGCCACTTCCACAGTTCCAACGCAGTCTCCCGGTGGTTGTATAAACAACGCAGTGCATTAGTTGTTCTGTTGCCAAGTGACGGAACTTATCAGTGTCAGTTAAGTCCCAATCTTGCAATTTCAACAGTAGAACCCATCCTAAGAACAGTCCTTCAAAGACAATTTCATTGGGAAATAGAGGCATGTGCAAGGAGACCTTGCTTTCATCAATGTCCTATGGCACCTCGGTCTTGCCCTTGCGTGAAGGGACGTATTTGGGCAACTTAGTAATAGGATTTGAACCCTCGACTTCAACATCCTCCACTTCCACCCCCAAATCCTCATCATCTATCGGGATGTCCTATGCGGTGGGCTTCTCCCTCTATGGGTTTCTTCTAGGCTACGTGTGCACAGGTGTCACAGTCTACTTGCCCTTCTTATCCTTCGCATTCTCCTTGGTCAGGGTAGGCTTCAATCTAGGCATCCGTGGTGACTTGGGGAGTTCAGCTAGTACCTCTGCAACCTCCGGAGCAGCTCCCTCTGCCCCCATAACTACTTTTGGCACAACCCGCTCGGTAGTCATTGCTTCGGCATCTATAGCATCTGACCCTAGGATAACGTCATGGATCAAATTGTGGTTGGACTCTGAAAATTGATCAAGCACTGGAAGTCAAGTAATTCTTCAAAAAATGTGTAGTTCATTCACTTCTGAGAGCTCACCAACTCAATGGTCAAAATGCCAAGTGCTTTCATTGGGCAACCACATGTAATTTATAGGCCATTTCGAATTCAAATTCGACCATTACCCCAAAATTCGGTTCGCTAATGTCTGATTGGCGCTAGATTTTCAAGGATCTTACCCAGAACTTTTGTCTTAAATGTTGGTCGTCCACTCCATTTGGCTGCATTATCATCGTCAAATCATGAACAGTGACATAAACAATCACTTTCTCGTTGAATTGTGTGGTTTTTCAGTAGGTAGCACAACTCTCTTCGCACTGTTGCGAACCCTATGAAATCTCCTCGTTCTGCGCAATCCCTCGATCACACAGTGTGCCAATCTAGGTAGTGTAGTTTATAGTCCCGCGCCTCCTTTTAGCTGCCTGAAGCATTAAGACTATGCTACCTTCATATAGTCACCTAGATAAATCACGAGTGTATGGATTCAATCAACTGCCATTTACCTTTCCTGGGAAGGGATCTCCATTCAATTTAACCTGTTGAACTACTCCACTTTCAGTAGTCTCCTTAATTACATAGGGCCCTAGCCAACATAGACTGAATTTCCCTAGAAATTTATCTAACTTGTTATCATATAACAAAACCAGATCATTTACCTTAAAGGTGCTCAGTTTAATGTGTCATTCATGCCATGCTTTTTCGTGCTTCTTTTGGACCTGTTGGTGAAATCCATCCAAAAACGTTTCTTCCTCGAGCTCAGTAAGCTACGCGAGCCTCTCTTCCAGGGCTCTATGGTCCGTCATATCTATGAGTGCCACTATGTGCAGACGAGGCACAATGTATTCCATTGCCATCACTATTTCAACACCATATACAAGCCTAAAGGGTGTCTGTCCAGTCAACTTTTTGCACGTCATTCGATAGGCCCATAGTGCTGCGGGTATGTGTAGGTCTCAATCACTTCACTAAGCATTAGAAACCTTGGTCAGTGCATTCTCCAGTACCTTATTGAATGCTTCCACTGTCCCAGTAGCCTATGGGTGATAAGGCATAATTTTCGGGTGATATACTTGAAATTTCTCCATCAGCGCTTTGATTGTTTCGTTCATAAAGCACGTACCATGATCTCTCATCAAAATCTTTGGACACCCAAATCATGTCAGTACATACTCAAAGAGAAACTTCAAAATGGTCGCACCTCTCGAATCCTTCACAGGGTGAGCCTCCGCCCATCAAGTCGAATACTCAGTTGCGGTGATAATGTACCATGCACCTATCGTCTTTCATTGAGGCTGAATGGGTCTCACAAAATCTATTGCCCATTTATCGAAAGGTTGTAACATCATCTGTGGGTGCAGAGGCATCTCATCTCTCTGTGATGGCATGCCAGTCCTCTGACACACATCGCATTCCCTGCAGAATCTTTTTAAATCTTGTTAGAGGGTTGGCCACCACAACCTTGCGCATAGAATATTTTGGACGGTCACCCTTCCTGTATAATACCCTCCCACGACACCCCCTTGAGCATCTGTGAGGATACTACTTCTTTCAAACTCTAGTACATATCATCGTAATATTTCATCAAACCCCGTTTTGTACAGATTTCCAGCAACGATAGAAAAGTCTATTGGGTGCACCACTAACTCCTTTTTCTGTTGGGTGGTGTAGCCTTCCGGGGCAATTCTGGTTGTTAGGAAGTGTATGATGTCTTCAAAGTGACCATTTGTGATGCGCACTACAAATAGTTGCGCGTGAGGTAATTCTTCCTCCAAATTAGTGGGCTCTTCTCTAATTCCGATGCGCGATAGATGGTTTGGTCCCATATTCAGTCATTGAGGCTTCACAATAACTTCAAAATCATACTCGTAGAACAATAGAAACCACCTACAAATTCTCCCCCCTAACACAGGCTTATTGACTAGGTATTTTAATCCTAGAGTGATCTGTATACATCCTAAAATGTCCACCCAACAAATAGTGCCTAAACTTCTGGAGCATGTATACCATGGCTAATCCTTCATGCTTTGTTGTGGAATAGTTCTTCTTAGCCTTGGATAACCTTCGACTTGCAAATGTTATAGGATGGTCCAATTCTCCTTCCCTAGCCTGTGTCAGTACTACCCCCAGTTCTATACATGACATGTCTACATGTACATGAAACTCCTTCTTCCATCCGGGAAGACTAAAATTGGTGTGGTGGCCATTTTTCCTTTCGACACATCCAAGCTTTTTTGACAGTCCTCGTTCCAATAGAATGTGACATCCTTTTTCAACAACTTCTCCATAGGTGCAGTGATTTGTACATAGCTATTGATAAGCTTCTTGTAGTACCTAGTATGTCCCAAGGTTGTGCATAGTTGTTTCACACTCCTCGGTGCCTCCAGGTTAATTATCATTGCGATCTTCATGGGATCTACCATCAACCCCTGTCTATATACCACATGACCCAACAACGTCCCAAGAGGGACACAAAAAAGACATTTCTTCAAATTGAGTGCAATCTGGTACCTTCGAAAAGTATCTAACATTAGGTGCAAAGTTTCCACATCATGTTTTACCAACCCAAGCATAGTTTAGTCATCAAAGTACACTTCCAGAAACTTATGAATGAAGTCTTTGAATGTAGAAATGACTATGTGCGATAAAATTTCAGGCGCATTCTATAATCCGAAAGGCATTATGGTGTACTGAAAACATCTCCATTAAGTAGTGAAGGTTGTCTTGCTTCTGCCTTTAGGCTTGATTTTGACCTGATGATACCTAGAGAACCCATCAGTGAACGAGTATGCTTCCTCGCCACCTACATTATCGAATACCTCATGAGTGAAAAAATTCGGGAAAGGGTCATGCACGCAAGTGTCATTCAGCTTCCTAAGATGTACGCATATCCTTATTTCATCATTCTACTTCTTTTCCTATTCCACCATTCGGCTCACCCAATCAAATTCTTCTACAGCCTCAATGATGCCTACCACAAGCATTTTATCTAACTCAAAACAAAACTTCTCCTTATACTTTGAATTGAGACGGTAAGGTCTTTTCTTAACCGACTTTGTGTTGGGTTCTAACATGATATTCATAATGTGTAGGTATCCTATTATCCCCTTTAACTCCATAAACTAGGTACGGAACAAATCCTGGTACTCACGGAGCAATTCGGTGACCTTATCTTCAGTCGTGTCATCCTAGTAATCTCCAATCTTCACGAATTTGGGTTCTGCCTTCGTGCCAATATTTATCTATTTAGCTTTCAACGATGCGGTTATACCAAGATTCTCGATCTATGGTCCCTTGAACATGTCGTGACCCTTGGTTTCAGGGATATTAATCTTTCATGGGTCCTCGTCTTCTTCTTCAGTAGTCACATTATAGCATTCAATCACGTGGCTCAGTTGAGTAGTCCAATTAGGTTGAACTAGATCTAAAGGATCCAACGGTATCCTAAAGATCGTTGCTTTAACTTCTTGTAGCACTTTGTTAATACTATTAAACCCGTCTTCGAAGATGAACCCTCCATGCAAAATATCCCATTCTCCTATGCCATGGCGGAGCTTTGTCTCTAAGTACCAGTCATTGGGATGACATCCAGGGTATGACAAAACAAGTGCACCCATTTAGGTTGGGACTTCACTCCATAGGCCTTAGCTCATTTGGCTAAGTGCATGTGCAGATCATCCTTCCCATCATACTTATCCATCATTTGTACCTTTGGCTTCCCAAACTGGGTTCTCATCATCCTCCTATACTCACACCAATCATCGAAATTAACCTCGTGTGTACCCCCACCATCTCGCGGGTGTACCGCACAATGCCCGGTCGAAAGCCTAGAAGCGTTGCCTTTCTAGTACTTCCCTCTCAAATGCATCCAAAAACACATCCACATCATTCAAGCCATTGTAAGTGGGTAGATTTCTTACCTCTGACGACATACAGAGCAACAAACAAGTCATCATGTTACAGCTCAGCGTAGTTACTAAATGTAGCCGATTCTGCCAGCGCTCTAATTCTTCATTTGAGTTTGAGTTGCAGGAACTTCTGCGATCCATGTAATTGATCCATCCACTATCGGATTAACCCAATCTTGGTCTCGTGTTGTTATCTTATATATGCAGTCCAAATCATCATCGCTTTCGTAATCGCGGACTAGTTTAGTATAAACGTGATCCTTTTGCAGGATATAGAGGTACTATTACACGAAGCGATTTATTTTCAAATATCATTTTTTGGTTCTTTAGGTTGATTACCCTGTCCATGTTAGTAGCCCAATCAATGCCAAGGAGCGGATGGTAGGGGTTGTTGTCATCCACAATTTCTATTACCTCAAAATTAGCCAATGCGCTTGCACCTTCACTATTTGTATTTACTCCTTGTAGTCGTCCCATGGGGATGATCTTCTGTTGATTTTCCATCCTTAATTGAATCAGAGACCACTACAGCATGGGTCTCCCCATCCGCTCTCAAGTCTTCTTTGGTAAAATGTTCACGTCTAACCCCAGATCAAGAATAACCTGATCCATTTCATATTCTCCTATCTGCATGGTGAGTCTCATCTCATGCCTTGTCCTTGCCTTATGCTTACCAATCTTCTGCACCATGCACGGTTCACCCAGAGTGGGTCCGATGCATTTATTTATAAGTTCCTGTAACCCCTTCACAACCTTTCTATCACATAGCAGCTTCATGTAGATCTCTAGAAAGGTCGTAAGCATAGAAGGGTCCATTTTCTGAATACGTATATCCCAGCTTCCTGAGGTAGAGGCTTCAGTGAAGATCTTCTTTGCTTCCATGAACGTTTCACGTGCGCACTCCAAATAAAATTTAGCCTCCTTCTCTGGAGCTTTGCGAACCCATGCATTGTCTTCAAGTTGTTTCCCCTTATCATCACTCGTTGCAATTCCACTTCGGAGCACTATATTCACATTTAGATCTTCTTCGTGAGGCTCAGCACTCATCATGTGTGGGTTCTGAGTTGGTTGCAGGGGTAGCACCCCTTTGTCGCATATCCTTGCAGTTTCAGTCTCATGATCAAACTGAGTCCACTATTTTCACGGTGGACGCATTGGGTTAATGCATTCATGGGCATAGTGTCCTGGTCCTCCACAGTTGTAACAAATCAGCTGTCCCCGACCTCTACCAGGTCCTCCTTCGCCTCAGCCTCGTCCGCACCACTAAACGCCTATCTATGCCATTCTAGCGCCCTGGTCAAGAGGCTGTGTTTCCTATCCATCATCAATTCATAACTTCAAAAATCACACTCATCATGCCCTACCAACCTACAAAAGTTGTAGAACAGTTGTTGCGATGTTTGTACAAACTTCTGCAGCAAATGACAATTATTAGTCGTATGTTTCCATGCTACCTGACATATAGCTCACCACAACACAGGCCCCATGCTTGGCCTTGCTTGGGCTTCTAGCCTCAAAGACATTAGTCCTCCTCCTAAAATATAGTTTACAAAGACTGGGAAGTGGTCTTTGCCATGCCCCTGACCTTTGCACTTCAGGAACCATACCTCTTCACACGCCTCTAGCTGGACTGTTCCATCCTGCTTCAGACTTTTCATTTTGAGGCAAAAATTTTACAACTACGCATGGATTTGCTGAACCCCTGATGCAGGAGCATCAAGCCCATTTTTCATATGTAAATATAGAATAAAGAGGGGGTGTGGTAATTTTAGATATTTTGTGGTAAATATTCTTTTTCTAAAAGAATATGAGAGAATAATTAGGAAAAAAAAGATTGGGATAAGATTGCTATGATTTTTCCTAGTTAAAATTAGGAGAAAAGCTTCCAGCTTTAAGTCATTGTGTGAAAAGGAAAAATCTTTCTTTTCCTAAAAGATAAAGCCTTATCTATCTTTTATGTACATATCCATTTATTATTATAAATTAATGAAGAGTCCGAGCTCTCATCTCAGGTAGCAGAGAGAGGGGCGATGCAAAGTATTGTAGTAAAAAGAAAAATCCCTCTCAGCGTTCTGAAGCAAATGAATGATGTTTGGTTAATTAAAGTCGACGGTATGACTTTGAATTTTTACAGCTTATAACATGGTGTTATTGATTGCATGTTGTATACTTAACTGTGGATTGGAGCGACGGTAATGAATGCTTCATTTTAACTTCGTTCTTATAGAATACTTGCCTTTATGATGACGGTGTGTTGAGATGTTAAAATATTTGATTGAACTATGTACTGAAGGGCTCGAATTGCCTTTCCATTGCCTTCTTCATGTGATCATCTATGACACCCTGAGCTTCCCATATAAATTTTATGACGAACTAGAATTAGTCTGGGTCCTCATTTCCCAAGCCCTTAAACAAAGTCAGCTTCACTGAATTCACCATGTTGAACTGTGGTGGAGGTGGTGTAGGTGGAGGTGGTATTCATGGGAACCCTCGTTTTATCAACTGAAATGCACTTCACAGAGAAGCCTGTGCTACTCCCTCTTCATCACTCAATATAGGTGAAATCAGTGGGCTATATTCAGGAACCTTTCTTCCTTTGTTCCTGTAAGTCTTTCCACTTCGTGTTGCTCCGAACATCAAGCGAGCTGCATAACCCACTTTTCACATAATAACATCTTAATCCAAGTACTTAAATACTTCAAGTGCTTACCTCACGGACATTTGTAAATGTGTTGCACCACATAAGGTATCGATTGCAAATTCAGTCACAAATCCTCCTATGAGATGATTGAGCCAATAATCAACAACATGGATGATCTTATCCTCAGAGGCTTCCAGTATCTGCACTAACTTTGGAGTCCAGACAATAGGATCATCAAGCCTCCACCTTCCTTGGCTATCTGCTAACTTTGTGATCCACTCATATAACTCAACTAGAAAGGAGCAAACAAATATCTCATGGATTTTTGTATACAGGTACTTGTCTATCCATTGTTCCTTTGTCAGTAGCAGATTTTTGTTCTCCTGCGCCGTCAATTCATGAATCTTCCTATGCAACCAGTCTTCGATCTCTTTCTTAGTTGGGTTCCACTGATACGACATCACACATCTCTCATGCAGATTCCTGGTCCCAGCAAAAAAACCATTTGTTGGCTTTGTGGGCCCTAATCCAGGTTCATCGTTAGTCAGCCAAACAAATCCCACACTACTGGCCCTTTTGGCATCAACCCATAGACCATTGATCGAAGTCTCACCCGAAGCAGTATGGGCGGATGCTGGAACCAAGTTTCCACACCCTGAGATGGTTGTGATGTCGGTTTATACCTCCTACTCCTGCCTTCGCGCAGGTGGCTAAGCTTTAAGGCTTATCATTCTACCTTTTATCCTGCCCTTTATTACCTCCGTAAATGAGTACAATTGACCTTCACGTAGCCCTAACCAACTGTTTAGGTACTTTCATGCTACTATGACGATGTATTGTATATGTTCTTGAGTTATCTCAAGTGTTCTACTTATTCTACCAATCAATTACATTTATCGTTGCATAAACTGATATTCTTACTTGTGTTCAATTAACAATTATAATCACATAAATTCACGCATCAAAGAAGAATTGTAATATAAACCCAGATTGTAACACAATATAATCATATGCATTAACAGAGACTTAAATACATAGTAACTGTAGAATACTTCTCTTTATTGATATATTCTAGTTTAATACCGACTCTATCCACCCTGCGATACAGCTGTAGGGGTCTGCGGACTCAGTTGCGGACTTCCACCCTAGGCCTCTATGCACTTAGCTGTAGATGATCTACCTACACTAAGGCTTGAGAACACTTAGAGCTTGCTACCAAAAACTTCCCAAAACTACCTAGAACTTACTTACTTAGCTCCTTTTTATACAGTCCCATGGTCTCCAGACCATGGGTGGATCTTTACAGCTAACATAACACTTTACAAAATAAGGGCGGACACCCTTTATGACTCTTGACACCTTCGCACTCCCCGACCACAAAATGCGAAGACTTTACAACTTTATTACAAATTTGTCCCAAAACATGGGCTTTTAGCCCCAACCAATGTGAGGAGTCACAAACATTTGCAAAGCAGGGAAAAACATAGTAAACAGGAAAGTAGTTTGAAAACTAACACACCAAACAACACTGCACAAAAATGAATGACACACTAATGTACACAAGTAACCATGCAATATTACCTAAGTATAGTACTTTTTGAGATGAAGCCCATTTTGGGGCTTGTCTAGAGGATTACCTTCATAATAAATTAGCTCATAAGGCCCTTTTTGTAATACTCGTTTAACAATGTAGGGTCCACACCACATGGGTTCAAACTTGCCTTCCCCTAGCTTATGATTAGCTTGATCATATAGTAAAACCAAGTCACCCTTAGAAAACACGCAAGGCGACGCCGACCGATCAAAATCGAACTTGACTCGCTTCTTTTGTGCTTTTATGACCAAAGCAGTAAGACAACGAGTGTCATCTAGTCATTCTAAATACAAGAGGTGCTCTTCTTTAGGTGATGTTTCAGGGAGAAGTTCGACAACTAGCTTGAGTGAAGGAATTATACACTCAATTGGTAATGTTGCTTCCAAATCGTAGACTAGCTGCAATGGTGTTAAACCAGTTGTGTCCTTGGTTTAGGTTCAGTAGGCCCATAGAGCTGAAAAGAGCATGAGATGTGAATTTTACTTGTGCATCCCAATAGTATGTTGAAGCATTGTAACCAAAACTTTGTTCATAGCTTCAACTTGACCATTGGCCTTAGGGTAATTTGTGGTTGAGCCATCGTGGCACAAAACCAATGTAGAGGTCAGCTTAGCCATTACGTAATCTCGGAAATGGGAGCCATGGTCAGTGACAATGGCTTGAGGTACACCAAACTTGGAAATAATGTGATTGAATAGAAATCGAGCCACCATTTTACCATCTGCATAGTATGTAGGCATCGCTTCGGCCCATTTGGTGAAATAATCCACAACACCGATAATATAACCATGCCCACTAGTCGAATGAGGGTTACATGTCATATGTTCAATGCCCCATTTGGAAAAAGGACCAATGTTAATGATGGGGTGTAGGTGAGCGAGCAGGGCGCACATCTTTCATTGGTAAATTTGGCATTCATGACACTTGTGAATGACAAGGATACAATCCTTAAAGATGGATGGCCTGAAATAACCAGCATGAATTTTTTTTTGAGAAGTATCATAGCCAGATATATGACTGCCACATGCTCCAGAATGGCAGTCATTGAGAACTCTCTCAGCATCCTCAAGAGTAAGACATCAACAAAGAACTGAATCGACGCTAACACAGTATAAAATATCTCTAATAATATGATAGGGTTGGGAGTAATGTCAAAAGTGTCAGCGATCATCATTAGTCAATGCAGACTGGAATGTGGATGTTTGGAGATATACGATGATATCACTATCCCAAGGGTCAATGGTGCTAATCAAGAAAAGGGTCTCTTCTGGGAGCTAGTCATCCGCACTAGCGGGGAGAGACATAGAAGGAAGGGAGAAAATAAACTTGGTAACGATCAGTGATTTCTTATATTTGGCAGTAGTGAACACCAAATTCAATTCTTGAAGGATGAAAATCTATTTAGAATACTTTCCCCCCAGCAACTGACGAGTCAGGATGTAGGTCATGGGGTTGCATTTAGAAATCACAGTAGTAGTGGGCAAGAGAATGTAGTGTCGAAAGCATTGAATAGCCTGTATGGAAACCAAAGCCAACTTCTCAACATGGGAATAACGTGTTTTGGTGTCAAGGAGATTATGACAGAGGTAGTAAATAACATGTCCATTGCCTTCGTCATCGTCTTGTACCAACACCATAGCAATGGTACTAGATGCTACAACTAGATAAAGGAAGTAATCGCGATGATAATCCTATGGATGTAGCAAACGAGCATTTATGAGGACAACCTTAAGTTCATTGGAAGAATTTTGGGAAATCTCATCCAAAACAAAGGGCATTCCTTTCTTGAGCAACTAGGTAAATCCCGAAGCTAGCTCAACATAAGTGGGTATGAAAAGATGGAGGAAATTGTCCTTTCCCTGCAGGCTCTACAGTCAGTGCAATGAAGATGGAAGGGGTAAATTAAAAATGGACTCGACTTTAATCAGATCAAGGTGAATACCTTCCTTAGAAACAATAAAGCTAAGGATTCATTGAGATTTGACGTAGAAAACACATTTATGTAGATTCAACCGAATATTGTAGTGTCTACAATGAAGAAAAATTTGTCAAAGATGGTCAGGGTGATCATGGTGCTTACGAGAATGAGTGGGAAGGTCATCCAAGTAAGGTTGAATTATGTTTCGAATGTCGTGAAATGCATAGGAAATCGCCCTCTGAAATGTAGCCCCAACATTTTTTAGGCCAAAAGGGACTTTTTGTATGCGAAAGTACCGCACAAACAGATAAAAGTCATCTTTTATTGATTGGCTGGTGTAATTTTAATCTGGTCGTAACTAGAAAAACTGTCCATAAAGGAAAACATTTCGCTCCCAGTACATTCATTAATGATCTGATCAATGAAGGGAGTGGGATATTTATCCTTCAGATAGGCACGATTTATATAACGGTAATCGATTCAGATGTAGAATGTGCCTTGTTTCTTTTCCACCAGTACAATATTTGACACCCAATCTATGAGAGGGATTGGATAAATGAATCGAGCTTTGAGAAATTTCTCAACTTCACCCTTGATAGTCGTTGCTTTCCTAAGGTGCACTAGGCAGAGCCATTGACAAATGGGCTTCGTGTGAGGATAAGTCAATATTTCATGCACAACGATGCTAGGATAAATGCCAAGATTTCCTCATATGACCAAGCAAACACATCACAGAATTATTGGAACAGACAAGTATAGATCTTGACCTCATCTGGAGAACAAGTTACCTTGATATGGAAATTTTCAACGACACTAGGCTTGACAGAAATATCAATTTGCATCGTTTGGGTAATGTTACACAAATTTCCTTCTGACCATACTTCATGAGTCATGATCGGTGCTTGAAGCAGTAGGGAAGGTAACTGAGAAGAGAACTCTTCGAGACAAGTAGACATGACCATCGGGCTAGGAAAGAACAAGGAATGATGATGGGTATTGTTCCAAGGTGGTTCCTCCAGAGATATTACTTTCATGATACTCTCACCAACAAGAAAAGCCTCGGCTAAGGGATCAGAAGATTTCAAAGCACCAAGCCACGGGGTCTAAGAATACGTATCGAGAGATGTCCTTGAAACAGGAAAATCAGAGGATACAGAACTTGAAGCCCAAACAATTTCCACATAATTGACATCGGAGGGGCTAAGTGGCATAACCTTGCCCAAAGTATCAACAAGATCTAGTGAAGGTTTGACCCAAGGATCAGATTTGAACAAGATCATGTTTGCAAAGGCAACATGAGGAGGTGGGAGTGGAAAAATTCCCATCAAGGTAGAATCTTTAAAAAGTCCTACCCCCACACTCTCGTAAGGAGCATCAGTATGCGTGACCTAAGGAACATTTCCATTTGAGGAGGAAGAGGAATAGAAGGACAATTGGTCAACTGTGATGATCTTCCCTTGATGGGGAAGACAAATCATGCGGAACAGGGAAGATGCTACAGTATGCATGGCATGGGTCCAACTCCCTCCCAGTAGAATATTATAATTGAGATTAGTGTCAACAATCTCCACCTCGATGTCTATTTTCTTGCCCTCCAAAGTAACGGAAAGCTTGGGTAAGACACCGAATGGTCACGAATCATGCCCGTCAAAAGCTTCCAAAATGTTAGGGGATTGGCTCAAAGTAGGAGAACCAATTTCCTTCTAGCAAGCGACTGACATGATGCAGGAAGAAGAACCTTCATCGATGATGGTACTATGAATGGTTTTCTCATTGATGATTACTTGAATGAGAAAGGAAATATTATGAGGTAGTCATAGAACATGGTTCTCTAGATCAAAACATATCAAATTGGAATCGGTAGGATCAATACCTCCAATAGCCAACAGTAATGATTTCCCTTGAGACTGACAACTTTGGAGTACCTGGAGAGTAGACATAGCTGATGGATTTGAGCCAAATCCTCAACAATTTTATAGTGTTGAGTGGCTCGAGCATTGGGATTGTATGATGAATTCCTTCACACACCTCAAGAAGGTGGTTGAATGGTGGAATCAGGGTTAGGGCGCTCGATATGAAGAGGGCCAGGACTCGGGGCAGAAGAAGAAGGGGTGGAATCTTTCTCTTTCCCAACTATTGAAGTAGGAGTTTTATATTATTTTGATCTAGTAGCCACATTAATAGGCATAGTCATCATGAACACTTGTAATCATGAGGAAGCAGATGATTGAGGTTGGTCTACCATTTGAGCCTGCTGAGATGGAAATGACTCTTTAAGAAAACTTGGGGTCCCTTTGAGAAAATGACTATCTTTGGATCGTCGAGGACAATTCTTAGTATAGTGAACTTCCTCAGAAATGAGGCATGGATACTTAGGTTTCCATTATGAAGAATCACAAGCAGATGGCTTAGGAGGACCCTGTTTTGGGGCATCAACTTTACCCTTGCCTTTTCCTTTCTTCTCACATTTTGAGGATTTGTCTGATGTGGTAGAATGAACATCGTGGACCTCTGAGGATTTGCTAAGGCCAAGTGGATCTTGGGAGTGACTATTGGAAGCAGTATTCGAGACCGACTTCTATTTGGAAGAAGATTTGGCAAGGGTCTTGGGCACAGAACCAATTACTCCATCAATAGGAGGTGTAGCCAGTGACTTCGATGTCGTTGGGTCAGATTATGGCTAGGGAGCATCGGATAATAACTCATACAAAGTTCCATAATAAGAATAAATGAGGTCTAAGTAGTAGGCACGAGCAATGGCTTGCTCTTCGGTAACACATCCACCCATAGCTCTATCGTGATCAATTGGAGTGACAAATTACTTGGTAAACCATTCAGTTAGCAATTGATCAATGATCTCAAATTTGATCAGGTGGCGTATACGTCTCCATTCATGGATGTGATCAAAAATGTGCATCGCAGTATATTGCTTGAGTGATGTAACAAAATAGGTGTTATTTTCATAATGAACTGGAAACTGGAAATGTGTGAGAAAATCCATGGCTAAAGAGTTCAAGTCATGGTAAGTACTTTGAGGAAGCTCGATGTACCACTTAGCTGCAGTGCGTGTAAGGGTTCATTGGAAAAGACAGAGATGAATAGAGTCATCAACATAGGAATTTGAAGAGCACCAGAGGTGATATGTTATCACATGGGCTTGAGAATCTTATTTTTCTTTCCCATCGAACTTTGGACAATCGCTCGGGATCTTGGACGAGATTGAAGGCCAGTATGTCGAATGAAGAATTGGATCATTTCTGAGTTGAGATATATTTGGAAACTCTAGTGTAGCCAAGAATGATAGTTGAGTATTGAAAGGCATTAGAGGTCGATAAGAGGGTCCAATCGGATGAGCCCATCTTTGCTGGTAAGGATTTTGTCCCCATAGTGGAGGGTTTTGGCCATATGGCATCTGATTTTGCCCCCACTATAGGTTACCTTGGCCATAGGGAGAATTTTGACCTTGAAAGCCTTGAAACTATCCAGATAGAGGTTTCTGATAAGGAACATATGGGTTAAAAGGTTGTTGAGCTTGTTGAACTTGGACATATGGATATTTCACTTGTTGTCCCTAAACATACGGGTTTTGATCCTACTGCCCATTAACAAGAGGATTTTGGACCTGCTGTCCTTGGACATAAGGATTTTGATCTTGTTGTCCTTGGACATAGGGATTTTGGACCTGCTGCCCTTGGACAAAAGGATTCAGAACTTGCTACCCTTGGACATTAGGATTTTGGACCTGCTACTGCAGGAATTGATTGTGAGGTTGTATTTGCAAGGGTTGACCATATTGAAATGTATATAATGGTTGCTGCTACTTGGGTTGGTTCTACTACTACAAGGGTTGACCTTGTGGCTATAATATTGTCCATGCAGCTGCAGAGGTTGTCCTTTGCGAAGACATAGGCTGGGAGGTTTGTGGAGCCTACTTCATCTGCGACTGCATGGTTTGTTGCAATTGTTGCAAGGGTTGCCCCTGTAGTTGTTGCAGTTGCCCTTGCTACGACATCATCTGCCCCTGCTACTGTGCGGACGACCCTTGCTACAACAAAGGTTGCCCTTGTTTCTTCAGAGGCTATCCTTGCTATTTCAAGGGTACTTAAACAGTTCTCGGAAAATTTCCGAACTGTGTTTGGCCACAGCCACCCGGAAAAGTAGATGGACCAGGCTAACCATACTATCTAGGCTAAAGGACGTTAGGTGGATTTACCATTCCTTGAGAGCCATATGGTACATAAGGATCTTGGTGCTGAACCTGAGCCTCATAAGGCTGTTGATACTGGAAATTGCTTGAGCCGAATGGACAATTGAGATTTTGGACCTATTGGTACTAGATATTGCTCCATCTAGCAGGACCAGTAGGGTTTTGGATAGGACTAGAAGAAGGTTGGTTCATCCCAACCATGTGAGCCAATGAGCAACCCCTATTGGTTGTGCCTGACAATATAGAACACTCAGATTCTGCCCCCCAGGCAGTGGTACATCTTGTCCACTTACTGGAGGGGTCAAAAAATTGGATGACAACATGCCTCGAGACTCTTGGCTGAACCAGACAGGTGACTTGGATGGATGAGACAAGAGGGTTCAAAATGGTGGGTTGCACTGGGACTCCAGTAACTACAGAAAGCATCCCCTGTTGGAAGGTCAGATTCTAAGTCAACGGACATGTAATAGGCATGGTGCCTGATGTGAAAATAGGGTTGCGATAAACTGGTGAGGCACTAAATGTACCTAAGACCAACTATGCTAAAGTCACATAATTAGGTGGAAAATCATGATACATACTGATGGGAATGTTCCCCGTGTAGCGGAAAACTTCTAGAGGAAATTGATGCTCTTCCTCTTCAATAGTGTGTGGAGTAGAAATTTCTGATTGATCCTAAGAGGTAACTAGAGCTTTGCTTTTAGGTTCCATAGCTAGGGACAAGGGACGATGAACAATTGAATATGTACGATGGGATAATTCCAAAGGAACACCTGGCTAATAATTCAAACTATATAGACGTTGTGGTGATATCACAACAAGGTTGCACAGAGGATTCAGAGGATATATAACCAGTCCAAGCTGACCTTCAGTAGTTGTCAAACTCTCAAGAGTTTGGACAGGTTTGTCCAGAGATTCTAGGCCAATATCAGAAGGTCACCCAGTATCTGAAGTAGGAGGAGGATGAGATGACAAAGTTTGAATGCTCAGAACGATTCTGAGTTCAACACCTTGGTCCTCGAGTGATTCTCGCAATTCAGTAAAAGGCTTGTTAGACAATCTTTCAGACAGAGGAGAGGAAGAGGAACTAGGTGAACCATATGGTTCAGCCATGATGACCTTGTCTTAGTTAATAGGAAAAGAGAGATAATTTTCAAGGCTTTGAAATGTACTTTACAAAAAACTCACGATTTCGTCTAAAAAATACTAATAGGATGTTATAAGATCATGGGCAACAATTTTTTAGGACGCATAAATAAACTGGTGCTCTTTCATGTTTTAAGAGTCAATAAAGAAGCAAAGATGACTCTATCACTTTCGATTGGAATTGAGCTCAAAAGGACAAGTGCTCAAATGATCTTTTAAGTTTAATGAGTCAAAAAGATCAAATTACTACTCCGGATGATCTAGGTAAAAAGGATTACCAGGCAAACGTGAACTACAGAATACCTCGCAGCAAACCGAGAAGTAGGAGCAGGCAATCTCACCGAATTCTATGTTCAGTGTGTCATGTTTACAAGGTAGCAGACTCAGCTTCCTATGGATAAAGGATTGCATCCTAGAGGGGACTCCCTTTATGTACTCGATGGTACAGGGAACACATTTCCGTACTAGCACTGTCTAGTGCTGAAGATAACGACATCTAATAGGTTTAAAGATGTCAAAACACGTCTCTAGCCTAGACCTTCTAGATATGATTGTTAGGTTTCAAATGAGCCTTAGGCTAATTGAGCTCATTTTACAATTTATCTTGAATTATGTCTCAGTTTTCAGGCCTTAGCGATGTGACTCGAAAAGTCCTAAATGCAGCTAAATGAGACAATACCCTTTCAATTCGATGATTTTTCTACACTAGATAGGTTAGAAAACACAATGAAATGCAAAAAACCAAGCAACCGAAAGAAAAATTATTTTTCATTAATTCACTTTTCGAAAAAATAAACTAATGAAAAATTCATTCTAATTCCCAGTTTGCTAGCAAGTACACTCTTAACAGTCCTTTCGAAAGTAAAGAGAATTCTTTTTCCTTTTCAAATGAAAATGAAATCCTAGTCTTCAATGATTCTTACTAACATAACATATTGACACAACAAACTAGAATTATGTACTTTTCATGAAATGAAAAAAAGGATTTCTCATAAAACACTTCCATGAGAAAGTTTCAAGACAATCTATTCTCAAGAAAATGAAAAACATGAAAAGAGAATCTCTTTCAAACTAATAATGTAGTGACTCTACTAAAACAAGACAAACAATGTGATCTATGCCCAAAAATATATGTTTAGAAAAGCAAACGAAACTTTTCAAACTTGTGTAATGGAGACCCAAAACGATAAGAGGACTATAAATGAAATGAAAGGAGTAAATGCACCAACAACTTGACTCACTAAGCTCATAATCAGCTGAATGGATAAAAACCTAGATGCCATGGGCCACAAACCTTCCAAGGACCCAAGAAATCAAGTGAAAAGAAGGCAAGTCAAAAAGAAAATAAACAAAGTGAAATGCAGCTTTCCAGTCAAGGAGAAGACAATCTCAACAACTTACAAGGCAGAAATCAAGAGAGCAAGACACACTGGCCAAGATTTGGGGTGAACTCTAATCTTCACTTACATGCAACAGTATGAATGCCTAACTAACAAAAAGCACTAGAAGGGGGTCGACACGACTGTTTCTAAGAATATTGTGCTAATCGACGTGACTGTTAGGGAAATAAGTGTGTCGAGCGAGGATGCAAAGTGAAAATAAAAATTTTCAAAAGATGAGATGAGACTTGCTACTATGAATTTCAGACACAGAGTAGTAAACAGAGAAAAGCAGACAAAACTAAAGGGAAATGGCAGAAAATAGAGAATTTCACACAAAACCATGAAATTCCAAATGAGAAACAGAAGGATTGGTTTCCCCAGTAGAGTCACCAATTTGTGGTGAAATAAAATTCTATGTGCGGACACAAACAATTCCTCTAGCTCGAGAGCGGGTCTAGCCACAAACAATGCATTCAATGGAATATTTCTTTAGGTTAGAAGCAAATTAAGAGGCCCTACCTCTTAGTATGCTTATCCTATTTGGTGATGACCTTGTTTCCTTGCTCCAACTATCTCCCGTTTTCTTCTTCGAGCACCTAAAACAAGTAAACAACAACAAACAACAATAGTGATAATAAACAAATTGTATTCAACCTACTTAACAAGTCAAGAAACATTAAGCCATAAACATGAGAGATGACATATTATGTAGGAAATCAATCGATAGTTGCATATATAGTAGATCAAGAAGAGATTACAACCATTGACTTGACATTGTTGTTGTCCTCTGAGAAATCTGGGTTCCCACACAGTTCCATTAGCATTCCATGATGGCCTCAACAATGGTAGTTTTAAGGCTCTTCACTTTAGTCTTCACACTAAACCAAATTCACACTTCTCCCTCACATACAACTAGAGAGCTACAACTATGAATAACTTCCTCATTACTCCACAATCAAAACTTCAACTAGAGCCTAATTAGAATTAGCACACCAACACTAGCTTGTGCTTAGGAAAGGTGGAGGTTTATATAGCATTGATGGAAGGGAGATGGTTCCTCTTCTTTTGGGAGAAGGTCTTGTCTCTTGAGGTAGTCCAATCCTAATAGGGGAATGAAGCCCAAATTGACATCCTCGACTCCAACTCGCTCAACCATTTACCAAGCTTCTATTATGAAGCTTCTAGAGCTGGAAGGTTCGACTCCTTATTTAAAAAAAATTCCAAAAGAGGATCAACACAAATGGAACAAGGTTCAGTCACTCTAGTCGGTGCTAGGGATAGTTATAATCCATACATATTGGTGAGAGGAAGACACAGGTCATTAGCACTGGTCTTGTAAACTAGGAAAAACAGAAGATTTTTGGGAAATGATGCAAAAGGAAATTGTTCTGCTCATGAAGAGGGACACAATGGGAGTTTATTCGTGAAGGGAGAGCATGTAGGGTTCACTGTAGACGTCCTCCAGGATCATGGAATAGGGAGGACAAGGATAGTGACAAAATGATGTGTAACAATAACATACGGGCAATGTATACACAATGTACCCTTATTAAGGACAAATAAGATTGGTCTAGCACTCACAATTTTGAATACCTTGTAGAAGCCCCATTGTCATACAAAGGAAAGAATGGAACCTTGCCCTATCCTAGTGCTATCACGAAGAGGATCAGGGAGTGTGGAAATATTAGTTTGAAATTACGAGAAAGGAATGGTGTTATGTAGTGTGATGAAACTTGGGATCGACATCAAATAATGAGTAAAAAATCATGGGAATTCAAAAGTCAAGGTTTTGAAATAAGAGTGGGAATCACAAGTGTAGACCACCCGCCCTCCATCCCCTTGTTTCCAGGAAAACTAGTGTCTTTTTGATCTTCTAGTCCCACTGGGATTGGCATCTATCCTAGAAACAAACAATCAAATCAATGTGCAATTTCCTCTATGTATGATAGATAAGAGAGAAGCAAAGGGACCAACCAGGATCTTCTGCTTGAATACTTGCTTGATTTCTCTCCTCCTTGACAGAGCTTGCAACTCTTCTCCTATTCGTCTTGCTTAGAGAATACCTATAGAAATGAAGTAACAAAACACCATCAAAGCATCTTGATCTATGATATCATAAGCATTGTAGAATCAGAAATACAATGAGCATATAATGGCACTTACAAATAACAACATTCACAAATACATGATTGTAGGGAGGAAAACTCAAGGAACTTTATTAATAATAGAAGAGAGGATTACAACATAGCTGTCTGATCCAGCATCATCCTCCCAGTATCAAATCCATCTTCACCTCATGAAAAGCAAGATCACCCAACAATACAATGTTCTTTCTCAAAGACAAACTATCATCACTTCCTTACAATTTACAAAATTCCAGCCTCCAGATCTCTCATATGAGGGATCCATTTGAATATTTCTGCAAGGGTGTGAGTCACCTCTGGGCTTTTGATTAGTGTCATTCCACTTGTTGTTCTTGGTTCCACTTGGAGATTTCTTGGATCTCTTACTCATCCCTGGGCGAATTTAGAGAGGCAAGTGTCATGGGAGAAGTTTCTAGAAGATTCCATGAGCATCCACTTAGAAAGTTGTCTCATACATTTGTCCATTCTTGCTCATCACACCCCACAGAAAGCCTCTTTAGTATGCATCACACCTGGCTAGTGTAGGAGTCAGTATGTATCATACACTGACAATGGAGCAGTCTGTATGGTCCAGTGTTGGCCAGTTTTGAGTGGATTTTCAGGTGGAACTTCTGGGGAATTATGTAATCAGTTGACCATGATCCTTTAGGGTATGAAACAAAAATTTTAGGGGTTAAAGAGCCCTTGGTTTATCAACATATAAGATTGGGGTTGCAATGCCAAAATATGTCTATAACAGTTGCCCCCTAAAGCACGAAGTCATAAATTATTTGATGTCGGGTGAAATTATTTATCATGAGGATCCGAGGTATTAGACCTGGAAGGTGACTTGTATAAGATATAATACAATACATCATCACAATATAATTTTTCATGATCTAGCTGAGGCAGGCATTCCCATGCTCAGCTTTATAAATTCATTTTCATGTAGATAGAATAGATAATCCTCTGCAGTTGCAGACTGGTGATTGTTTATATGTAGAGTCATCATCTATTAGCTTGGATGATCATCTGTGTAGCTTCTGTGTACATTGATGTATTTATATTCCTGAATATATTGTAGCATGGATGGATGAAATTAGATCTGGGGTCTTCAAACTCATTCAATCTTTGCCCGATGTACAAGTTGATCCATGTGAAAAGATGTCCTAAAGTCGAACATGGATAGACATTGCCTCATTACTAGCCAATATTGTAAGTTGTTAACAGACGTGAGAGGAATCACCGTTAATGATAATGACCCTCAAGGTGCAACAATACAACTCATGTGGTGTGAATATATGATCTGATGTCGAACACCATGCAAAATCTTTCGATCGAAGGCCATTGATGTAAACCTATCGCCAGAAGTGAGAAACTTGCCATTGAGGCATGCAAACTTCAAAGTAATGAAAGGGTTGTTTCTAAGTCAACTTCTTGGATAATGAGATGATGTCAACAAGAAGTGACCCATTGTAGGAGGGCCTTAATGTATCCTACATCGACGACACGAAGCAAATGATTTTCTGGAGGTGAAAAACGATCTGATGATACGGGTTCAAGAATGGAAGCCAAGAAAAATGGAGGGTGAAGGTATTGCAGTGGATGAGACATTAACTGGATGGTGAATTCTCTAAATGACTTCTCTTGAACATATTTACGACACTGAAATGGATTGGTAGCGTTAACCCCAAAAGATGGATGGTATGGACGACTAATGGTGATATGACCGGTGAACTGAATAACCCAACCCGACTCAATCATGGTGATGGAGTGAAAGTGTCATGTTAAAGAGCGACTTGCTACCAATAAAATTATTTAAGTTTTCTTCCCTTTCTCCCCAGTCATTGCTGACTAGTACCTCTTTATTTTTGTCAAGCTTGAGGAGGATAACATATGTTTGTTCTATAATTTGCCCTTCGGGAAAACCTGTCGCTATGTTTTAGTGAGCCTAGTGACAGTGAAACTCATTCTTGTCTGGGTTGACAAGTTTGTTTCTATTGTTTTAATGAGTTTAATGACAAGGATAACTCAGTCCTTTTCATGTTCAAAGAATTGGAAAAGGGACGAAAAGGAAACTCTAGTAGTTCTTTTTTGTAGCATAATCCATTAAGTTCGAAAAAGGATAAAATAATACAAAAGGGATGACTTTTCCGATCGCATTAATGAGCCGAGAAAAGACAAGCGCTCAAATTGTTTCGTTAGATAAACCCTCAGGTCTGAAAAAAATTAAAATATACAAGAGGGATGGAACTTCCAATCACTTTAGCGAGGTGGAGAGGCCAATATCTCGACAATCTTTTAATATTTAACGAGTCTAAAAAGAGTATAAAGTAGACTCATTTTTTGAGGAACGAGTGGTATTTAGTGTAGCTACTGATTCCGAGTACACTTGGAACTTCTCAAAACATGGCAAAGTGAAGAGGCTGGCTAACAGGACCACTCGTTGCAGTTGTTCCTCAAAAAGGTAAACAATCAAGTGAAAGTATATGATTGGCCAAAATGATGGAGGTGATGGCAAGAACACAACCAAGGCTCATAAGGCTGATATTATGGCAATCAAAAAGGTTATTTACCGAAGGTGGGTTCATTTTTTAATGAGCTTGAACTATGGGGGAACATATGCTCAATGACGAGTTTATTTTTTAACGAGCTTGAACCTTGCCTTAACATTGCTCATTTTTCTTTTTATGTAAGCTAGAAATGACCAAACTAAAAAGTAGAAAAACTAGAAAGCTAAGGAACTACTGAGGTTAGGTAGGATGGTTTCATCTGCAGAACGGTTCAAATGCTTCCTTTTCTTCATCTGCAGAGCAGGCAAAGGTGAATGTTGGATCTGACCAATCACCTAACCTAAGAAGTTGAAAAACTAAAAATCTAAAAAATCTAAAAATATAAAAGATGAAATTGGTCTTTTTTCACTTGCATAAAAAGGTTTGCATGCCCCCAGGCATTGAGAAAAGGGGAGTTTCCAATAACCATATGGAAATCACTGTGGTTAAGTAGGATTGGTTTTTTGTCAGTGGTTAGACAAAAAACACTTCCTTCGCTTTGTCTGCCAATTAGAGAAAGGTGAGTGGTGTTTCGACCAATCACATAACCTACAGGGAAACCTATCTTTTCAGCTCAGTTTGTCTCAAAATAGACAAGGTTGCATGCCTCCTAAGCTTTGTTACATTCACTGGAATACTTGCGGTAATTAGGTGGATGGAATGAAGGTTGAAGAGACATTCTCAATGCAAAATGACCATTTAGGGATGATGTTTTACTTGAATCTGTGCTCGAACTAGGAAATGAAAGCTGGTCAACAGTGACAATTTTGCCTTCATGCGGGAAACACATCACTCGAAAGAGTGTTGAGACAATAGCTTCCATGTTGTAAACATAGTCACGCCCAAGGAATAGCTTGTAATCTAACAGTCATTAGACTACCATCACATTCAAGTGAATGGTTTTCCTTCTCAAAGTTATCAGTAACTTAGGAAGAATCCCTAACGGTCGACTGGTTCCTTTGTTAAAGCCTCACAAATTTTGAGTAATAGCCAGAAGTGATGGTGAACCAAGCGCTTTCCAAATAGTTTAGGAGAGGACACTCATTGAAGCTCCTTCATCTATGATAGTTCTAGACACGACCATTTTGTGAACTTGTACTATGATATGGAATGGTTCATTAGAAGGAAGGCAGGATATTGCTAGTCGATTCCAATTGAAGGAAGCAACTAGACTGCTTGGAGGGGGTACCAAATAAATGGTCGAAATGACCCCTTGAGTAGCAGGAAGTGGGGGATTCTCTTCCTGTTGTGAAGGAACAGGTAGATTGCCCCAGAGTTCATTGGACTCTAAAGTAATAAAAAGAATTTGAATGGTATTGTTCTCATTCTCTTTGGGAATGGTATCTTCAGAAGGTGGAAATTCTCAAGGAAAAACCAGGTCAACTGCTATCTCGACCTGCTGACTTTGGTCCACTGTGGATTCAAAAGATTCACCCTCAATGATAGGTGTTTCGATCGACAATTGAGTCGTGTCAGTCAGATTTTGAAACTAGTAAAGGACTTGGGGAGAGTTTCTTGTATCCAGATGGAAGTCGCTACAATGAAGCAGGACGATTTGGAAAGACTCTTTTGGCCTCATCCCAAAAAGGACAACGAGGAAGGTGATGGTCCCCTTCACATAATCCACATGGAATTTTGACCTTTCCTTTCTGTCCAGGAACTTCATTTTTACTAGTTGATGGTGTGCTGTGAACATGATTGCCAGAGGTTGATGACACCAAACGATGCAAATAGGGAGACCATTCTATCAAGATCCACGGAAGGCAAAGACAATCTCGATGAAAATGGTTTCCTCTTCAAATTACACAAGGATATTTGGGAGATTTAGTGTGCAGATTTTCACCAGATGATTCATAGTTTCCCTCTTGCTTAACTGGCTTCTTCTTCTTCTTCTCTTTCCCTTTCTTCTTCTTCTCAGCTACTTGGTTACTAGTGTCACTATTTTCACCAAGCGAAGAGGAAGAAGGGGAGGGAGAAACAAGCGAAGTAGAAGGTGAAGGGTAAACATTAGTATCAAATGGTTGCTAATTTGATTACTGAGGAATTACGGTATTTTGAATGACAGAGGTTGAGAATAGCCATATCGGCAGACCAATTGTGATTCCTGGAAGGGACAATGTGGCCATATAAGGAACAACCCCAAGAAGGAAATGGACTAGGATCCCCCTCGAGAGGGATTCCATGATTGGTGGACTCCATTATCTCAACCTAAGATCAACGAAGGAATGGGGATGTTATTTCGAATTTAATAAATTTTAACGTTGCTTTGACACAACTTTGATTTTTCAATTTTTAAGAGTCGAGAAAAAGCTAAAGATGACTCTAGTCCCCTTTGATTTTTAATGAGCCTAAAGTGACAAGTTCTCAGATCGACCTTTTCTTTTAAGGATTCGAAAATGAATGAAAGTGACTACTATGGAGATCTAGATAGAGGGATTACCAAACCAAGCACAAAACTGCAATATACACCTTGGTGGTAAATTAAAGAGAAATTACCAAGGACTTATGTGTGACAGTCAATCTTCCCGAATGTTATGTTTAGTGCATTGCGATCGATAGGGCGGCAGGCATGGCTTCCTATGGATAAAGGATATAAGCCTATTGTGGTCTCCCAATATATACTCGATGATATGGGGAGCACAATGTCTAGTCAATTTAGCATCTTAAATTGCTCTACATAAATTATTAATCCGGGTATCGTACACTGATGAAGTGTGGTGCACCATATGTGCTTAGTTAGCCTTTTTCTTACTTCGTTGTTTTATAGATTTTATTTTGTTTTGGGGTTTTATTTTTGTTGATCTCGTAAAGTGTCTAATGCAAATGGAAATCCTATTCTAAGGTCTTAAGAATACTTTTAAAGGTCAAGTATGGATGTAGATTTCAAGACAAGGTTTATGTCCTAATGGTAACTTCCAAAACTTAGCACTTCAAAAGATCTCAAAACATGTTATTGATGGAATTAGTACTTAAACAAAAGTGTAAGTATGTAGCTACTTCAATCAAACAAAATATGAAATACTGGTCATGAAATCATTGTCTCTGCTGCTTGTCTAAATACGGAAATAAAAATTAATCTATTGCACTCAAACAAATAAAAAATTGCAAACTAATAAAAGGTAAAATCAAATCACATCATTCATAGTCTGATTCCTTGACGAGTAGCATAAGCTATGACTTTCGTAGATAATCATAAATAAAATGACCAATCTGATATCGAATTGCAGAAAAGTAAAACTGAAATCAAATCACATCAAATCATAGTCTGATCCCCCGTCAGGTAGTCTAAGCTATGGCTTTCGGAGGTAGTCATCAATAACTTGAGCAATCTGATATCTAATTGCAGAAAAGTAAAACTAAAATCAAATCATGTCAATTCATAGTCTCATCCCTCTCCAGGTAGTCTAAGCTATGGCTTTCGGGGGTAATCATCAATAACTTGAGCAATCTGATATCTAATTGCAAGAAAGTAAAACTAAAATCAAATCACATCATTCATAGTTTGATTCCTCGACAAGTAGTCTAAGCTATGGCTTTTGGAGATAATCGTCAATGATATGAGCAAGTTGATATCTAAACTAACTAACAAAGCAAATGAGTAATACTAAAATCAAAGCATAACTGAAATTGAAAAGCTAAAAAAAAACAAAGTCAGCAGAGAGGTAAATCTCATGTCACTATTTGATGCAAAAACATGTAAAGAAAACTAATCCTACAATCAACCGGTTGAACACACTTACATGAATTAAAATTGCATGAATGGAAAATCTAAACTATCAAACTTGAAAGCAATCAAATGACATAATGAAATCAAAGCAAAATTACAAAATAAAATCTACCCTACCTTAGATTCTAATGTGCTCCATGACATCTACTTCACATCTTCTTCCATGTTGAGAACATCAAAGCTTTATTCAAATTCTTCAAAATTACAAAGTACAACAAAGCTCTCCAAATATTTCAAAAGCCATCAAGGAAGAACTACAAACTCCAAGCTAAGCTAAGCTCTAAACTCTAAGCTCTAAGATAACAAGCTGAGACTAACAAAATGAAGGAGAGAGATCTCCTATTTATACAAAAAGATGAGAAGCCATCTCATTAATGAGAGTCCATGAATCTCTCCCTCTACCTCTAGAGTCCTAATCAAAATAGGAACTGATAAGACACATGTCTTCTTAGAGTTACAATACAATTAGGAGATGTGACACATATCCTCATGATCCCATGATTCTTTCCACTCAAATTCGAATTTGACCTTAGAGTGCCACATAAGGGTCTTCTAGAAGCCTCATTTTGACCTACACATGTCAACAATCTCAACCCACTTGTTAGGTATAAGAATATGCACATTATTTTCTAATTTTTAACCACAAATTCACTTAAAAGGCTTATAATTAATAAAGATTTGAAAAACATAAATGTGACCCAATGATAATGAAAGTGGGATGAATGTCGTGACATAGTAGTGAAATGGAGGTGAAATGGAGCTGATATAGTGGACATAATAGTGAAAGTGTAATGGAAATGAATGACCTTTTCAAGACTCAACACAAAAGTCTGTGCTAGCATTTTTTGTATCAAAGAGGAGGAATCACCCAACCTTCGATGAAAACGATAGTTACTAGAGTTTACGATGCCATAACACATCTCTAGCCTAGACCTCTAAATGTGTTGCGTTAGGTTCTAAAGAATTGTTAAGTTCATTGAAATTTATTTTAGAGTTGATCTTGCTTAGAAGTTTGCCTTTCAATGGTTCACCGCGTGATGTAGATGTAAAATTCCTAAATGCAATCTACAATGATAAACAATCGTTGTTTATTTTTAGCAATGAAAATCCTAGCTACTAAGGAAAGAAGATTACGATTCTTTCTACCAAAGAGCAAAGAGCACACACTAAATGCAATTTTCCTGAATCATCTTTCACACATAGTCTAATAATGTTGGACACCTAATCCTAAAGGGTTAGCATGGAAGCCGAATGGACAAAGCAGTCCAAGAGACCTTGGGATGTGAATCCCAATGGTCACCAAATGTACTATAAATGTATATCAGATTGTTAATAAAATTGTATCGCATGCTTTATCTTTCCTATTATTTGTCCCTGTCCATGTCTGTTTAACATGGTATCAGAGCCATGATGTGTGGCCTGTGTAATTACCTTGAATAGTGCTGGCCTGTTTAAATCTACCTACCTTTTATTCTGAATACCTCTGACCATCATAAACATTTAAAAGAAAAAGAGAATCATTACACCTGCTCCTTTGTCCGTTGGCTGAAGGAGAAACGCTGTCGGAAGGAGAAACGCTCCCTGACAAAGAACGCCTGGAATTTCTTACGCTGTCCGCCTGGGATCCGCATAAAATTGGTAACGTATGGTTACTGTTATGAATGAATGTTTTAAAAACGTTGTCCGTTGCCTGTATTAAACATTGTCCACTCAGATTACAATTATTCTGGCATCTGTTTCTGTCATTATTACAACTGTCTCACTGTAAACCATAACGCCACCATCTACAATATTGCTGTACTGCGAGGAGTATGAAGGAGAATCAGTTCCACCTTTACACATATCTACCGTGGCCACTGAATTAGAATCATGTTCCAGGTGTTCATCTCTAGAACCTGAACACATAAGAATTGTGGTGTGTATAAATTTGATTGGTTCTGGAGGTCTTTGATTGTCTGCCAACCCCATTTCATGGATAACAACAAAGAACTTCCTCTCTGAGAGTAACTTTCTATTGATAATAGTTGGGAAAAATGAGTTCGTAAAATCGGTCCTCTACCATTTGCAAAGTGCTGAACTACACAATGTACAATTTTGCTATTTTTGGCTCTTGCTCCTCCTCCTAATATCTGTAACTTGTGGAAGCGAACAAAAGTAGCTGTTGCGTCCCTTCTTGGCCAAACCGAAGAAGTAGATGCTATCTCCGCTGAGAAGCTACGACTCGACACACCACTATTCATTGTGAATGCCTCCATTGCAATAAAAGTTGGAGTCAGCTCTCAGTATCCTTCTCACGCTGTCATGTATATGTGACCCCCGAATAGTATGAACGTATCATGCTGCCTGACAGCCAAAAAAAAATCAGAGCTATTCTGTTTTTGTATACAAAGCAGTGAACAATTTTTTATTATCTGTGTCTTTTGTGGACAAATCTAATGGCAGTGAACATTTACAGTCATATCCTTTAATTAAAAATTGACTTTGAAACATCAAATTGAATATAGCGATCGTGGGAACCGTGGCGTTATGGTCAATACTATAGTTTCTATCGGGTATTGAACAGGGTTTGCACTCATCAGTCTATCTGCATTCAATCGATCGCCCATTGAATAGGGTTTGAACTCATCAGGGTTTCGTAAATAGCTTGAACTGAGAAACTTTTATGATTTAGATGCCACGGTCCTCGGTGACTTGTTGGTTGTTGGAATAGCGACTGTATTAAAAGAGGCGAGTTCGACTCTCGGCACGAGAGGAAGATATAGGAATTTTTTTTTTCATCTGCGTAACGAAGTTCTGAGCATTGTTTCACATTCACCATAGAATCTGTCGTAGTTCTCTTGACCTGCAGTAAAAGGAAAGTCATGATCTCTTCAATGGGATTTATCTTTATTCCATTGAGATTTGTAATGAACTCTACCCATTATTTTTCTCTGTGCTGAATTCCATACATTGCTTGGGATACTTTAAATGAAAGGCGTGGTAGCCCCATAATCTACGCCCCATAATTTGAAGAATTACAAGAGTTATTTTCCATAGAACAGAGGTCGATGCTTATTTTGATCAAGTTCTTGATTTCTATTGAAGCAACCGAGGCAGGGATAAGTCCGTTGAGGAGCATTCTCCACATAGTGGCGTGCCTCTCGCAAATCCGTATCTGGATGGTGCAGTTTGAACATAGTTACATGGAATAAGAAATCGACCTGTTGAAGGAATGAATTTAGGTGGAAGTCATTCATGGGAAGTGATAGTTGATGGCACAGAAGCCTGGTGTCAACAGAGATAAATATAATAGCTGAACGAACATTATTTCTTTTATTTTAATGAGATATTGACACTTGTATCGATGGAAAGCAAAACCATGTGTGCGGGACAACACAACCTTGGGGAATATTGTAAGCATTCTTGATTCTTTCCAGCAACTTGTAATCCACTTCACATCCCCATTGTTGCACGAGAAACAGTGTTATTCTCACCTGGAGAACGAGAGTTTGTCAGTAATTAAATCGCTGACCAATATCCAGGTTCCAAGAAAATTTTGCTACCACAGTGTCAAAGGATCAGCGGAAACCAAAATTGTTGTTATACACAGGAGAGAAGAAATTCTCTGGTGCATGTATGGGCATATTTTTGATAGAGTTCGCGATGTTTTAAATTTTCAAACTGACTGTGTATGCATTGGGCTAGCAGCCAGAGATTTGTTATTGTCAGAGATTTGTTATTGACTATGGAATACTTTTATTCTTTGCATCATATTTGGATTTTTGATTAAAGTAATGCTCCATTTTTAAGAAGCTTGAAATATTTGTCCAAGAAGCTTTTTGAGGAACTCAAAGTATCATTAAGACATTGCATTTTTTGGAAAATGGATCAAATTGGTGAAGTATTAGAGTTTTTGAAAACTCTAATACAATCTACTTCTAATGACACATTCCAAATCAGCAAAGTTTCTCTCACAAACATTCAGGTCTGTCTTCAAAATGCAAAGGAAAAGATTGATTTTTTGCAGCTTGAATCACAGCTACAGCAAGAAGAGCTACATCAATGGAGTCATCATTCTGAACCTGTTTCTGTTCAGAAAATTGAAACAGACTCCCATAAACAGCA
>APFE031729480.1:0-16486 GCA_000404065.3 Pinus taeda | reverse complement strand
TTCTTGAGCAGGTATTGAGCAGCGGAGGCAGGCAAGCAGCGAAGGAGATTTGAGCCAGTGATTGATTCAGATCTGAGTTGTATTGTGTGTAACAGAGGTGGAGATACTTTTGAGAAGTATTATGTTGTGTAATGTTACATGAATCAATCATTAATATACAGATAATTGGGGTTTTTAGCGAGATGGTTTCCCCGGGATACATTCTGTGTTAATGTGTGAATGCTCTTGATGTTTTATTGTTATTGATGCTGCTATATTGATGATCAACGTAGAGGAGCTTATGTATTGTGTATGTTTTCTGCAATAGTACATGATCAAGATAATCTTTGTTGAATATGTGTTAAATTATTCAAAATTTCTACAACTGCATCAAAGTCCTTGACCTCAGCTCCTCAATGCATCAGATTTTCTAAGTCCACCATAATATGAAGTCCCCAAAAGTCACAACCTCATGTCATCATGAGCTCCATGAGTCATATCCAACCAACATCCCAGCAAGCATACATGTCTCAGCCCAGAGGTCCCTGCAAGATTCCTCAGCTCTCCATGTAGTAGGAATGCTCCATAGTTTTCTCACAAATCCAACAAATTCCTTGGCCTTGTTGTACAAGAGTGCACAACATCCCCACTGGCTCATAAATAAAAAGTCTCCATGTCACACCGGCAAATCCACTTGCAGAACATCCCTGCCTTGGCACTCCTCATTGGATGCCCATAAGTGACACCTCTATAAGTGCTCCTACATAATGTCGCTGCATATGACTGCCTTGCTCCATGTCTCCAACTCGATGTCCATGACTCAAGTTGCCCATGTTGTCCAAATAAGTAGACCCATCACAACAATCGATCATCCTGATCCAAGTCTGCAATCCAATCTTAGTGAACTCGGTCACCCAAACCATATCATCATCACATGAGCCTCTTCCATCATAGCTCCCCCACTGAAGGTTCCACCAAGACTTCCTCTTGGTCTTGGCCATGAGAAGTCCACCCAAGTATCATCAAACTCAAGTGCGTACCCTTCTCCAATCTGTCCATGAGTCATGCTGGGCACTTAGCCAATTTCTCCATATGGCTAAAGCATGACCCATTCCTCTGCAATGATCATCACGTTCCTCCCTTGTCATAGTAATTTTCACCTTGTACCATAAGGTCACAAATAACCCCAACAAGCTTTGCAATAGTCAATGGTCCTTTCCTCTCCATATAAGATCTCATCATAGACATCCATGGTAAGACTCTCCATCGCATTGACAAAGTGATTTTTCCCTTCCCTGCATATGGCCCATCTACCAAAATCTCAAATGAAAAACAAGTATAAGTAGTACTTACTTCATCATGAGGCTCCTCCATGTGAGTATCCTCATCCACCAATGTCTACAAATTGCACGATCCTGGTCCAACTTGACCAATTTCAAGTTCATCCTCCATTGTTGTCATATCTACAACATCCTCAAACATCACAGCTTCCTCTTTTTTGTCATCGCAATTTGCAACTACAACCTACTCCATTGCCCAACCAAGTCGAAGAAGTTCGTCTTCAACATTCCTTTCCAAGACTTCAAGTTCACCTTGAATCCGTGAGTTCTCCTCTTTCACCAGCTTCAACCTGTATAAGGTTAGCAAGAGCTTCCCTTCGCATTCTTCCAAACCTACCATGTCTTGTCATTCAACTTGGCCCAAGCATGAAGCTTCACCCCTGCTAAACCTGTCACGAAGTGTAGCACTTCCTTCGGTATCACTGGTTCTACTGAATCGCCCTCTGATACCAACTATCATGAAGTGCAGTGGGATCAGATTTTCTGTAAATCTGATTCTCTGAATCAGGGTGGTATCAGAGCCCTGATTAAGAGAATCAGATTTACAGAAGAGCTGATCCCACAATACTTCATGAAAGGTGGCATCAGAACTCCGTATTCCACGGGCTTTGGTGATTTAGATTTGTAGATTGAAGTGCTACACTTCGTGACAGGTTTAGTAGGGGTGAAGTTTCGTGCTTGTGCTGAGCTGAACAATAAGACATGGAATGTTTGGAAGAATGAAAAGGGAAGCTCTTACTGACTTTGTACAGATTGAAGTTGATGAAAGAGGATAACCCACGAATTCGAGATGAACTTGAAGTCTTGGAAAGGAATGTTGAAGGTGAACTTCTTTGACTTGGTTGTGCAATGGAGTAGGATGTAGCTACAAATTGTGATGAAGAAGAAGAGGAAGTCATGATGTTTGAGAATGTTGCATATATGACAATGATGGAGGATGAACTTGAAATTATTTAAGTTGGGCTAGAATTGCGCAGTTTACAGACATTAGTGGATGAGTATACTCACATGGAGAAGCCTCATGATGAAGTAAGTACTAATTATACTTGTGTTTCATTGGAGCGTTTGGTAAATGGGCCATATGCAGGTAAGAGAAAATTAGTTTGCCGATGCAATGGAGGATCTTACCATGGATGTCTATGATGAGACCTTGTATGGAGAGGCAAGGACCATTGAAGGTTGTAGAACCTGTTGGGTTTGTTTGTAACCTTATGGTAGAAGGTGCAAATTCTGGTGACAAGGGAGGCATGTGATGATCATTGTGGAGGAATGGGTCATGCTTTAGCCAAATGGAGAAATTGGTTAAGTGCCCAGCATGACTCATGGATAGATTGGAGAAGGGCACACACTTGAGGTATGTTGATACTTGGGCAGATTTCTCATGGCCGAGATGAAGAGGAAGTCTTGGTGGAACCTTAGTGGGGGAGCCATGGTGGGAGAGACTCATGTCATGATGATATGGGTTAGGTGACTTAGTTCACTAGACCAGATTGCAGACTTGAATGAGGATGACCGATTGTTGTGATGGGTCTACTTTGCTGGACAACATGGGCAACTTGAGTCATGGACATTGAGTTGGAGAAATGGAGCATGGCAGTCTTATGCAGGAGCACTTATAGAGGTGTCACTTATGGGCATCCAATGAGGAGTGCCAAGGTAGGGATGTTGTGCAGGTGGATTTGCTGATGTGACACAAAGACTTTTTATTTATGAGCCAATGGGGATGTTATGCACTCTTGTACAATAAGGCCATGGACTTGGTTGAATTTGTGAGAAGACTAAGGAGCATTTCTACTACATGGAGAGCCAAGGCATCTTGTAGGAACGTTTGGTCTGAGACATGTATGCTTGATAGGATGTTGGTTGGAGATGACTCATGGAGCTCATGGTGACATGAGGTTGTAAATTTTGGGGACTTCATATTATGGTGGAGTTTGAGGAGTTGAGGTCAGGGACTTTGATGTAGTATGGGTGCATACTTTTGAGTACATGTATGGGTGTGCTTCAGAGAGTGACTTGATGTGGAGGATCAATATGAGACAGTTTGGAGTGACGAAGTTGTAGCAATGATGATGCCTTGGTGGCAACACTTCGGCATGGTTTGAGTCGAGACTTAACCACTTTTGATACATGGGAGCTGATTGGTCTATGATCATGGGAAACACATGGATGATGATGTTGGGATATATGAGATTGATTGACATGCAAAACATTGACACCAAGATCATGGACAACATGTTGCAGATGAGATGAAGATTACTTCATGGACCTCGACATGGCTTACATTTTCATGGAAATGGAGATGGATTCTTGATCGAGTTGATGTTGTGACAGGAGGCTAGGAGAAATGATTGATGATGGCATGAGGATGTCCATTCTCATGGTTTGAGCATGGTATTTGGACTGATCACCCGACTAGTTTAGATCATGGGGCTTGAGTAGTGTACAGAGATGTGTTAGCATTGTGTTGGAGTATCATGGCAGCAATTCACACGATGATGATACATGATGAGGTCGACACGATATGTTGTAGTGAGAATGTAGCTTGAGTTGGATGGACAAACCTTCCATGGTGGGGTAGCATGTGGGTATTGTGACAGATGTGATCGATGGTCATGGATTGAGGAGATTTTCTGATTCATGGAAGACATAAGCCTTTACAGTTTATGCGATGGCAGAGCAGAAGCAGGTAGCATGAACATTTTGATGTTGGATCTATTGACACTTTGTGATGTTGTATGACAGTGTTATCAAGGATGACGGCCATTTAGAGTGGGGGAGAATGTAAGGCCCACGAGTTACAGTTCATTTGGAAAAGTGCACATGACGACCAAGTGGGTAAAGAGCTGGGGCAACTGGCAAGTTGGGGCACCCCCGCACGGTGTGATGAGCTGACTGAACAGAGGAGATGAGCCAATGTGCGACATAAAGAGTCATCGCGAAAAATACTAAGTGTTGGGCGGTGGAAAGTTTATATGTGGGGGTGGTCCCACACATGGGCACACACACCATGGGCTGATGTGACGGAGGGACAACTTGGATGAAACGGTGGATCGATTTGGTGAGTCGACACCCCAACTGATGGGCCAGCCGCCATATAAGTAAAGCGTTGGAATGGTGGAAAAAATCATTCAAGCTTCCAAGTGTTTATGAAAGATAGGAGGGTGAGCTACTTGGAGAGTCTAAAATTAGGTGAAGTGTAGGCGGTCTCTTGGGCTGTAGCACGGAGCCGCAACAAGAACAGAAAACAGAGTCGCAGGTCATGCAAAGGCATTTGGGTGAGGGCATGTGAGGGCTTTGGGCCAAACAACCAAATGGGCGAGGGCATCCGAGGGTGTTTGTCTAAGTGATCATTCGAAGGCATTTGGGGAAGGGCGTGTGAGGGCGTCCGCCTGAACGACAAAATGGGGGAAGTCATTTGATGGTGTGCAGGCAATGGCGTGCGAGGGCATCAGGCCAAATGATCGTACGAGTAAGGGCATCTGAGGGAGTTTGTCTGAATGATCATTCAAAGGCGTGCAAGGGTGTTTGCTTGAACGATCAAATGGGTGAAATCGTTCGGAGGTGCTCGGGCGAAGGCATGCAAGGGTACCAGGCCAAACGACTGAACGAGTCCAGGCGCACAAGGGCATGCGCTCGAACAACTGAATGGCAAGGGCACGTGAGGGCATCTGCCCAAATGACTGAATGGGCAAGGGCATGTGAGGGCGTCCACCCAAATGGCTGAACGACATGCTAAACAGTGTGACAGTGAACGAGTTGCGATGGACAATAGAACCAGTGGGCACTCCTAAGGGTGGTTCGGGTACTCTGAATGGTGCAGGCTGGGTTGCACGGTTGTGATAGATATTGTACCAAGGAAACTTGGGGTTTCTTGCAAAGATTGTAAAACTGTTATTATCATCGGGTAGACTCATATTTTACCCTCTGATTAATGATCAGCTTCCTAGGACAGCCCAATCTGGAAAGGATATTGGTTTCAAAGAATTTTATGATGAAAAAATCAGTAGCAACTCTGGAAGGGATGGCTTCTATCTATTTGGTAAAGTTTTCTGTGGCAATCAGGATCCATATGTGTTGGGTAGAGGATGGAGGATGAATTTGACCAATGAAATCCAATCCCCACTGTTGGAAAGGACTTTCAACAGATATGGGTTTATGGGGTAAGGGTAATAATTTTCTCTTCCCTTCAAAGATTTGACATTTATGGTAAGCAGTTACCATATTATGGATGAATGGGAAAAGTGTAGGCCAATAGAAACCAACTCTAAGGATTTTATTAGCCATTGTTTTCCAATAAAGATGGCCCCCATAGTCGCCTTCATGGAATTCCTGCATAACTTTGTTAGCATCATCCTTTAACAAACATCCGAGTAAGACACCTCCAACATCTTTCCAATATAATGTACTATCAATAATGAAAAAATTGACTGCTTTAATTTTAGAAATCCGGCCTTTGTTTTGGATAATCCAGGAGGAGCATTCAAATTAAATAGAACATACAAAAGGTCTGCATACCAGGGGGAATTTAGATATGCTTCATCTGTTGGTGGAGTCACCAGTTCATCAAGATCATACAAAGAAAATACCATGTTCATATCTAATGCATTGAAATTTGATTCAACCATTAATTTGGCTAAGCGTTGTCCTTTAATCGACTTGGTGGGCTTAATTTCAATGTCATATTCTAGAATGACAGCTATCCATTTGCCTCTCTTGCCATTAGGTCCATTTTGTGTGAGAATATCTTTGACAACTATATTAGGCACATAAGAAATTATACGAGAATGTAAAATGTAAACCCTGAAATATTTTAGTTCTTTGACTAGAGAAAATTCCTATTTCTCCATGATATTTTACTTGAAAGAAGCGTCTCTTAGAGCTTTGCTAAAGAATGCTATTGGTTTCTCATATCCTTCATTATTTTTCTGTAATAGCACATCAGCAAGAGTACGCTCAGATGCAAAAGAAAAGATAATGAAATCTTTAGTGAAATCTATGCTGATCAAAACTGGAGCTTGTGTTAATGCATGTTTGACTAATTCAAAGGATTGTTTGGCCTCAATATTCCATTTAATTTTTGTGTCTTTCTTGAGCATTTTTATTATATTTCTGAGTAGTTCAAAAAGATTTCATATGAATCTGCTCAAGAAATTGATTTTTCTAATAAAATATTGAAGTTCTTTTATGTTTCTTGGATGACTGATTTTAAGGATACCTTCAATCCTACTAGGATCAATTCTGATTCCATCTTTGGAGATGATGTGGCCTAAACGTTTTCCTTCTTCAAGCCCAATGAATGTTTCTTGGGATTTAGTGAGATACCAAAATTTATGCATTTTTCAAATACTCTTCTTAGATGTGCTAGGTGTTCTTCATCAGTCTTTGAAAAAGCAGTGATGTCATCGAGATAAATCACAATGAAATGCCCATTTTCATTTGAAAAAAGCAATGTCCATTGCTCTTTAGAAAGTAGCACCAACATTCATTAATTCAAAGGCCATTTTTAGATACATGAAAGTTCCCCAAGGAGTAGTAAAAGTTGTTTTATCTTGATCATCCGGATGCACCAAAACTTGATTATACCCTAAAAAACCATCTAACAGTGAGATCCTAATGGAACCCACTTCCCTTTGCAGTATGTGATACATTTTTGGTAAGGGGTAGTTGTCCTAAAGGGTAACCTTGTTTAGATTCCTAAAGTCAATGCACAATCTTATTTCACCAATTTTCTTCCTTGTAGGCACAATATTGGATACCCATTTAGAGTGTCAAATTGGGACTATGATCTTAGAATCATACATTTTCTTGATTTCCTTTTCAACCAAGTGCACTAGGACGAGATTTATCCTACACAGCCTCTGCTTAAATGGTTTTTGGTCTTCTCTGATTGGAATTTTATGTTGTATAATGCTAGTATCATAACCTTTCAAATCCTCATAGCTCCAATAAACTACATCTATGAATTCTTTGAGTAGAGCTATATACCTTTGTTTAGCCATGATAGGTATTGATTTTGACAGTTTAACGATTTTGGGATTTTGTTTGGTGCCTATGTTGTATTCCTCAATGTTTTTTCCTATTGGTTCCATTTTTGGCTTTCTAGCAACATCATTAAAGTCAAAAAACTCTTCCAAAGGGGTAACCCCTCTTGGAAAAACATTGTCTTTAAGTTGAAGTACTTTGAATTCTTCTTTTTTTGGGTCTTTATGTATTTCAGTTTTATGTACAATTTTATTTACAAATTTTTTTCCATTTGAAACAGCAGGTGGTTCTATACTAATATGTACATCATTTTGACTGTATATTTCATCTTCCGAATCTATGTTGCTATCCTCAAACTCATCTTTTGATTGTAGAAAACTCAAACTGTTTGTCACTTCTAAACACTTGCCAGTGTCTCATGTTATCAGGCATTGTAGGTTGGTGTTTCACTTCAATTGTGTATTGTTTATTTGGATAAGGTAATTTGTAGGTGCTGGTTGAAAAAGCTAAACCATTAGCCGAGACATTTTGGAGCCTAGGATAATATCAAGGTCATACTCTTCAAATGTTTTGAGAAAATCAATCACAACATTTCGGTATTCTCTCAATCTAGGATGTTTTGTAGAGTACAGTCCTTTAATTTGTTTTTTGATTAGTTTCGAATCTCCTTGGACAAAAATTCTTTTAGTAGCTACTTTTTAAAGCAATTTCAAGCCCAACAGTAATGCCTCATATTCTATTATGTTGTTTGTGCACAAAAAATTCAATTTGTAAGAATGAACTTCGCCTTAATTAGTTTTTGAATTGTATAGCTAGACTTTTGCTCCTGACCTTGTTTTACCACATGAGCCATCAAAGTCATACACCAGAGAGGTTTTGTGTCAGGGTCCTGTTGGATAAGGGTATTTGGGTGTCATGTCCTTTACTAAGATGATTTTCTGCCTAAGTGACCTGTGTATCTATGTTACCATCATTGTACAATATGAAGGAATCAAGATCACTATGGACAGAGCAGAGGGGATAGTTGTCTGGCCTTTCTTGGCTACTCACCATATATTTCATTAAGTTTTCTCTATACAGTCTCCTTGGTTGGTCAAATACTGGTATTGTGGCATACTTCATATCCATTTGAAGTGTTCCTTGTAGCTTATCCGCCCAAGAATGTGGAAATAACATACCATACTTAGGTGGAATGTCTACTACTACTACTATGTCCATGACTAAAATCATAGAGCGATAACAACATCTCTAGTTCAGTTTCTTTTATTCAACTTTTTCAATCTGGAATGACTAGGTTTGGTCACTTCTACAATCTTCAGGTATGCATTAAAGAGAAATACATTTACAAGACAAATTTGCAAACCAAGTATGGGCATTATGAGTTTGTTATAGTTCCATTTAGGTTGAATAATGCTCCAACTACCTTTATGTGTTTGATGAATAGTGTGTTGCGTCCATATTTGGATAAGCTTTTTATTGTGTTCATTGATGACATATTGGTATATTCTAAAAATGAGTAAGAGAATACCGAGCATTTAGCAACAATGTTGAGATTGTTGAGAGAGAATTAGTTGTATGTGAAGCTCAACAAGTGCATTTTCTTTCAGACTGAGGTACACTACTTGGGACATGTGGTTTCCAAGGATGGCATAGTAGTGGATCCAGAGAAGATAAGAGCTATCATGGAGTGCATAGCTCACAAGAATGTGGATGAGCTGAGATCCTTCATGGGGTTTACAGGATATTATTAGAGGTTCATCAAGAAATTCTCAGAGATTGTTTATGCTATTACACCATTGCAGAGGAAATGTAAGAGGTTCGAATGGATAGAGGAGTGTGGGGCTAGTTTTGAGTAGCTTAAGTAGTTGTTGACACATGCACCAGAGTTAAAGATTGCATATCCATACAAATAATTTGTAGTATGTATAGATGTTTGCAAGAGAGGACTTGGTGGAGTCCTTATGTAGGAAGGACAAGTAGTGTGCTATGAGTCACAGAAACTGAATGAACATGAGAAGAACTATCTAATGCATGATCTTGAGCTAGCAGTGATCATACGTGCATTGAAGATGTGGAGGCACTATATTCTTGGCAGGAGGTTTGTATTGATGAGTTATAACAATGGATTGAGATATCTATTAAACCAATTGAATGTAAACGCCAGGCAAGCTATATGGTTGGCCATGATCAATGAGTTTGATTTCGAGATCTGATACATCAAAGGAAAGGAGAATATGGTTGCAAATGCTCTTAGCAGGCGAATATAGGTAAATCATATAGAAACCATGAGCTCCTATGGGACATATTTACAAGATATTGTTTTGCAGGTAGGTGAGGAAGATGCCATGTATATGGAGATTGTGCACAATTTACATCAGAATATAGGTTACAGGTAGGGGTATAGGTACAAGTACATGTGCAAGTGCATGGGATGTGGACTATCGTCTTGTGAAAGATGGATTGGTTAGATTTAGGGACATGATGTATGTGCCAGACAACAGTGAGATCAAGAAGGTGATATTGAGGGAGTTTCAATATTAACCATATTCATGTCATACAAGCTATAAGAAGACATTGACCGCAATGAAGAAGTTTTATTATTGTCCAAATTTGAAGAAGGATGTAACAGTGTTTGTGGCTATGTTCTTGGGTTGTCAATAGGTAAAGGCAGAGTGTAAGAATCCAGGTGGACTGTTAATGCCAATTGCGATTCCAAAGTGGAAATGGGACATAATTTCCATGGACTTTATCATAGGTTTGTTGAGGACAGTGAGACAACACGATTTCATCATGGTTGTGGTGGACAAGTTGATAAAGGTTGGACGCTTCATTCCAGTGAAGTCTATATTCTCAGCTACTAGTGTAGCATAGGTATTCATTAGAGTTTTGGTTAGATTACATGATATTACAAAGAAGATTATGTCAGACAGGGATGAAAAGTTCACTTCCATGCTTTGGAAGGAGTTGTTTTAGGTTTGGGCACAAAGTTGGCCTTCAATACAACTTAGCATCTAGAGACAGATGGATAGACTGAGAGGGTCAACATGATATTGGAGGACATGTTGAGGATGTACATGATGCATTAGAAGTGAAAGTGGAAAGAGTATCTTCCATTGGTAGAGTTCACTTACAATAATGGGTATCAGGAATCTTTGAAGATGAGTCCATTTGAGGCATTATATGGGTAGAGTTACAATAATCCCATCAGTTAGAGTGATCTGGTTAACAAGGTATTGATTGGACCAGAAATATTGGTAGAAATGGAATAAGAAATTCAGGTATTCAAGAAGAATCAAAAGGAAACACACGATAGGAAGAAGAGCTATGCAAATTGGAAAAGGTTGTTCAAGGAGTTCCAGGTTGGGGAACATATGTACTTGCACATCAAACTGAAGAAGATATCCTTGCGGATTGGATCATGTGCCAAGATGACACCACGATTTTTTGGACCTTTCAGGATTATTGAGAGGATTGGGTTAGTATCTTATCAACTTGTACTACCTCCGATCATGTTATTGGCTAGTTTGTATTACAGGTGGAACCAGATGGAAATTCTAGCCGAAGCCTTTGTGTCTATTGTAGAAAAAGGTTCTCATGCTCTGGAATTGAGAAATCTGGTAAGTTAAAGTGTAGTGGAAACACTTTGGGCCCGATGAAGCTACATGGGAGATGACGGATCAGATGTGGGCTATGTATTTGTAACAACCCTGGTGAAAATTCCATGTAATAAATGTTAGTTAAGGGAAAACAATAACCACAGTTGATGGGACACTTATTCCAAGCCTAATGTTGGGAAAACATCCTAGTGTGGGTGTTCATTTGGTTTATTATGCTAAGGAAATTGGAAAAGGCAATGGCTAAGGGTTTGGAAAGGAAAAATGGAATTTTTCATATAATTATTTATGAAATAATGGAAATTAGGTGTTGGGTAGCGGATCCCCCACGTAATGGTTTTGGGGCTTAAAGCCCACAATTTAGGGTAACGATATTGTTAAAGTTCTATGAAGTGTGTGGAGCGCAAATTGTAATGAGTCAAGTCAAAGGGTTGTCTTCCCGAGAAAAATGTAAAATAATAGAAAGTGAGTCAGCTTGACCATGGTCCGCGGACCATGGGAAGCTATAAAAAAGTGAGGCTCTAAGGGTAGGAGGTAGCTTGGGGGGAAGATCTGATGTATTATGGATTTGTGAATGCAATATTCGTTCTGAGTTTGTAAGTTCGAGTCGTGGGTGGTAGTAGTTAGAGTAGGCTCTGCAGCTGTGTGCGCAGAGGCCTAGTAGAGTCTGCAGCTGTGTGCGCAGACCCCTGTAACTGACTGCACATGGTGGAACTGATTGTACTTGATAGAAGATTAATAAAGATAACTGGTTCTGAATTATTTTGCATTTAGTAGCAGATCTATATGTTTATTCTTATGTTTTGAGTTTAGGCATATCTGTAAGATTTATGGTTATGCGCGCGGGTTATAACTATAGAATGCTTAAATAAAGACCTTAAGGGGTAGATCTGATCTATAATAACAAATTAATAATAAGAATCAAAGAAGTACCTCATAGTTGAGCTACGTGAAGGCCAAACAACTGTGAAGAGTAGCGCGAGTATGCAGATTGGTTTGCAACCCTTCTAGTCCTCATCAAGACATCCCTAGGGTATGGAAACCTAGTTCCAGCACCCTCCCTTACTACCTTGGGTGAGACTTCAACCCGTGCTCTACAGATTGTTGCTGAAAGGGCCAGTAGAGTGGGATTTGTTTGGCTAAAACACTTCTGAACCTGGGTTAGGCCCCATCAAGCCAACAAATGGTTCTGTTGCTAGGACCGGGATCTACCTAAGGGATGTTTGATGTCAGAACATTGGAACCCTACGAAGAAAGAGATTGAAGATTGGCTGAATCAGAAGCTTCACGAGTTCATGGTTCAAGAAAATAAAACTCCACATATATTTGAGAAGAGGTGGCTGGATCACCACATATACAAGGAAATCCACAAGATATTCTTTGCGTCCTTCTTGACAGAACTGTATGAGTGGATTGCGAGGCTAGTTGACAGTTAAGGAAGGTGCAAAATTGAATAGCCCATCGTGTGGACCCCAAATTTGATGCGCAGGCTAGAGGCATCTGAAGATAAAATTGCACGAGCAGTAGATCATTGGCTGGATTGGATAATAGGAGGGTTTATCACTGAGTTTGTGATAGACACAACTGTGGGCTACAATAAAGCGGAGCGACGTTTTGTCAAGGAACCACGAGGTAGGTACATCAAATCCTTGAATACCTGGATTAAGATGTTGTTATGTAAAAAATGGGTGTTGTGAACCCATTAGTGAGTGGAATGACGCAAAGCGGGAGGGCCTACAAGGGTATCACAGGGTTAGGAAATAGTCTGTTAATTTTGCCTTCGTGAGAAGACAAGGAAGGGTGCACTTGGGCTTCTCTAGGGAGTGTGGTCAGTTTGATAAGGAAATACATTCCACAACTATCATCTCTGTTAACACCACCACTCACTTCACCTCCTTCACCCCCATCTTCGCCCACACCACCTGCACCAACCTAGAAATTTAACATGGCAAGTGCGATTAAGTTGCATGTATTCAGAGGTGTAGGAAGAAAAGATCGATATCAGTTTTGGTTCGTAGTAAGAGTAGTATGGGAAGCACACAAAGTTACGGATGATAACATTAAGAAGGCCACCCTATTAAGCGTGTTGCAGAATCGTACGTTGACTTGGTATATCAAGCACTTGAATGATCATCTGAATGCTGGGATAGAGGAGATCCAGATTGCACTAAATAGAGAATTTAGCCAACCAAAATCAGAGACGCAAACGATCATCAGATTCAAGGAGATTGCGATGCTTCCAGGCGAAACCCCCTAGGATTTAGATCAGAGATTGAAGAGCATGATCTGCGAAGCTATCATGACGTTGATAGATGTGCAACACTATACGTGGTTTGTGACATCTTTGACACCACATCTGAGGATGGCGCTATCATAGCAGAGGATTTCAACCAAGATAGAATTATTAGAAATAGCAATGAGGTTGCATGAAGCTCTGATATAGGATCCTGGGTTGGGAGTTTAGCAAATCCACGCACAACTACAAAACCTATGCTTAGAGATGTAGAATTTGAAACAGGATAGGGCACCTCGGCCAGAAGTGCGAGAAGAAGTGTGGTGCATAAAATGTAGAAGCCAGGGCCATGATAAAGATCATTGTCTGGTATTCACAAACTATTTGGTAGGAAGGGGTCAATGCCATTGAGACCATAGGCGCAGGTAGGACCAAGTGCAACGACCGCGCTTTCGTGCGCAATTTTCCGGGTGGGAGGAAAGCGCACGAGAGACAACTGTCATCTATTATAGAAGTTTACACCAACCCCCCAACAACTGTTTTTCAATTTTTATAAAACAGTGGGCCACGATGAATGACACTGTCGGAGTTATGAATTATTGATGGATCGAATGCCTTCCTACAGGATGCAAACTGAGGTGCGAGGTCAGGATCCAATCGCAGCAATAGCGCGTGGTGGGTTCTAGGGGCGAGGACGAGGATGAGGTGGAATGGAACCTAGACAAGGCTGTGGACAGTTAATCTACTACTATTATGGAGGACCTGGGCACTACGCGTGTGACTGTACCAACCCAACTAGAATATCATGTTCATATTGCAAGCAGTTTGATCATGAAATGATAGATTGTCCCACGTTGCTAGCACAGATATACGAGAAAATGGTAGCATAGCCTACGCCAATGCAGAACGTCCAAATGATGAGGTTTGAACCATGTGAAGAAGGGCCCAACGTGAACATGGTGCTCATAAGTGGCATAGCCACAGGGGGAAATAAAGAGAAACGACTTGAAGAAAATACGTGGGTTCGCAAGACCCCTACAAAGCAACTTGAGTTCAACATGGAGCGCACAAAGGAACAGTTTACGAAAGCTAGGAAGAGCTTTGCGAAGGTCTCTATTTCAGGTAGTAAGGATCAACTCGAGTCGAAATTGGATCCCTCTATGCTAACTACCTTTTTAGAGACATGCATAAAGCTGCTACGTGACAATAAGGTAGTTAGGGGATTACAAGAGTTGATAACCCAATGCGCAAGGTCCAGTCAACCGCACGTGGTCCGCAAACTTGGAAGGCATGCGTTGCACACCAAGCGGGAAATGCATTTAATGGCGCAGATTTACGACTTTGAAATGGATCAGGTCATTCTAGACTTGGGATCGTATGTGAATGTGCTACCTAAACAAACATGGGAACGTATGGGTAGGCCTGCGTTACAGTGGTCTCATATTCAATTACGGATGGCGAACCAAAAAAAGATCTTGCTCATGGGAAGATGGCAAGGAGTAACAGTGGATATAGAAGACGTGAGCACACAAACGAACTTTGAGGTAATATAATTTGTGGATGACAACAATCCTTACCCCACGTTACTAGGAATCTACTCACCCACAGATATGAATCGATTCATCAACTTAAAGAAGTGAAAGATGATATTTGAGAAAAAGTCCCTACGAGTAGTGATTCTGCTAGATCCAACCAAAGGTGCGTGCTACACTGAAACCGTACGCGACGATGGAAGTGAGGATAACTTGGATTATATCTAAAAAATAACTATGTGCGATCAAGATTGGGTAAATCTAACTGTGGAGGGGCGAATACTGTGGGAACGCACAGATTCCTACCCCTCAGATTTAGATGAAGAAGATGAACACTAGCACAACAGGTTGAGCCAAGTAACAATGCTGAACTGTAGTATGATGAAAATAACTGCGTTGCATAATAGCTCAGGATCGAGATTTACCAATGTATGATGAGTTGACAATGGTGGATGAATTCTTGAACAAGTTTGAAAGTGAAATACTGGAGCACCAGAGGTTTGACGCATTAAAGTGGGTGCTGCACGCGACGTATGTGTGCTGGTGGGGAACACACGAAGGAACCTTTGAAAACTAGCGCGGCTGCAGAAGAATGATGCAGATAAGGTTTGGGAAGCTAGAACTATGAATAACTGAGAAATACAATGGACATGATGACTCACACGTGCACCTCACAAAATGGACCAAAGCCTATGGAGAAGAACCCCAGTCATAGTGAGTACACTTATTTTATTATACCCGGGATGTCATCCCAGGGAACTGGTATACTGAGACAAAACTCTGACATGGTATAGGCGAATGGGATATCTTGCGTGAAGGATTTTTATTAACATTCTTATTTGAGGATCAATGGATGCATACTCTTGACGATGCACTACAATTTGTGAAAGCTGCCATTTTCAAAATATTACAGGAACCAAAAGAAATAGTGCAACCAGTATGGTCACAACAGTTAAGCTAGGCCCTAGAATGTTACAACGTGCAAGTAGAGGATGATGATGATGATCCCCGAAACATCAATATTATAGAAATAGAGGGGAGTCGCGAGGTTCATGGACCATTGATTGAGAACCCCGACATCACCACGCCACTGAAAAAAAAAACAAGTGAACATTGGTATAGATGCGGAGCCGAAGTACGCAACACTTGGGGGCTATTGGGATGATGCCATGGTGAACAAGGTCATTGAGTTACTTTGCAAATATCAAGACTTATTCCCGACCAAAATAATAGATTTAAAAGGGATCCTTGGCGACCTAGGAATAATGAAGATAACTATGAAACCGGATGCAAAGTAGGTTAAGTAGTGGCCTTAGTGGTTGAATCCAAAGTATAAAGAGAAGGTCCACAAAGAATTAGATAAAATGCTTGCAGCAAGAATTATTGAACCTATGGAAGAGTCTATCTGTTGAGATTGCAACAAGACGATGGAGCTTAGTGAAAAGAGTTGCCTTCACTAAGTGGGCCTGCAGGCTATTTTTGGCGCAAGTCTATTTTTAGACTATGTTTATTCTTAGACATATGGATCATGTCTATGGATTGTAGGTTGCTATTTATGGATGATTGATCAAGTTGGAAAAAATAGATGGACTTCTATTTTTAGACCACAGCGGAGTGACACCACAGTGGAGTGACTGCTTAGTCTAAATATAGAACAGTCAAATATTATTAGCTCATAATAATATTTAGACTATAAACTTTGTCTTATTCTCTTGGAGCACTTCAGGATGAGCTACAGATGTGGTACATGCAGATCCCAGAAGGAAATACATGGTTACCTATGGGATGACTAATATTTGCATG